>JAYKKT010000082.1:3607500-3790000 GCA_036023115.1 Brasenia schreberi | reverse complement strand
GAACAACCTGAAATTGGTAATTTATTAAAAAATAAAAGTTATAATTTTTTATTAAATACCTGAATCGGTGGTTTTAGCCGACCCCGTCTAGTATGGGAAAAGGCTTAGTTGTTGTTGTACCTGAATCGGTGGTTTGAAACTGTCAGTTCTGGTTTATACAAGATGAAACCGAAACCAAACTGAGTGGTATCCAGTTCTAGATCCTGTTCCGATTTCACCGATTATGATTTTAGCTGGTTCCTGGCCCGATTCTGTTTTGGTGGAACCACCTGGCCGGCTAGGAACCGGCCATGTCTAATCTTGACCAGGACACCAAGAGGGAGAAGTGGAAATAGAACCGGTGGTTTCAAATTGCCGGTTTTTTTTTTATTTAAAATTGTTAATATTAAAAGAGTAGCTCTCATTAAAATCCAAATAAATTATATACAAATCTCTACATTATACAAAATTCTACACCACCACCAGGAACTGGTTGTGACCGGGTTAATCACCATGAACACGAGAACCTGAGGCATGACACGTTGATACTTCCATACTATTTGAATGAAGATGGTAGATGTTGATCATATTAATAACTAATAATAGTTGTAGCATAAATTCGATTTTTTGTCGTGATTTACTAGGAGATTACACCAGATATTCCAATTATGATATGGAAAAGATATTTGAAAACTTTACTGATAAAATATTCGATGCTAAAGGTACTTGTATATATACACATAATAATTTCTAGTTGTCTCGAAAGCATGAACCATAACAGAACTAGGTTTCACATAGTTTTGGTTCTGGTTTGTAATTTATATCAAGAAATTAAAAACAACAACTAAGCCTTTTTGCATACTAGATGGGGTCGGTTACATGGATTCTTTGTTTCCATATAGCCCTATCATGTGTCATGCTTGCAGTTAACTCAATATAAACTAAATCATTCTTTATTGTTTCTTTGTAACATTTTTATGGTCATTCTCTTCCTCTTTTAACATTTTCATAATCTAGTTTTTCATATTTTCTTATGAGACTGTCTTTGGGTCGTCTTCCTACATGTTCAAACCATCTTAAACGATTTTTTCTCATTTTATTCTTTATTTGTGCTACTCCCAATTTGTAACCTCATTATGTATACAGTTTAATAAAAAAATTCTTGTACAAAGGGACTGAAAATTGACTGTTCAAACCCATCGGGTTCCTGTTTGAGCTTCATGGAAAGAGAAGCCTAACCGAGGACCCCAAGGTTTGGTTTGGTTTCGGGTCTGGCTTGTTAGTTTCGGTAATGGCTGGTTTGGTTCTTATTCGACCAGTAGCGTGGTTCCAAATCGGGCATGTCTTCGTATGTACTAAGATGGTGAATGCCCAATCAATCTTTACTCGGATCTTAAAGAAGTTGCATATATATATATATATATATATATATATATATATATATATATATATATATATATATATATATATATATATATATATATTATTTATTTATTTATTTATTTGTAATATAGGCGAGTCATCAAGCACAACTTGCCGAAAAGGGTCGGGATCGTGACTCACATATCATTGAGGCATTAAAAGCGATACCAACAAATGCAAATGACTGTTATGATTTTAGGATTCACATATTACAGGACCTTCGCCCACTGTTTTGCAAGGCCTATCAAGTGCATGTAGACATGGTCGGAATGAGGAACTGTAACAGAACCATCAAGCAGATGGTTTCAATTTTGGTTCCAAGTTTGGTAGTTTCGGATTTGGTTCTCGTTTCAAGTAGTTTCGAATCTGGTTTTGGGACAGTTCTGGATCCGGTTTTTGGATGGTTTTGAATCCGATTTCGGAGCGGTTCCAAGTGATTTCAGATCTGATTTTTGATGATTTCAAATTCGGTTATGAATCTGGTTTAGTTATATAACTACTAAACAATTTAAACTATATAATATTATAAGTTATATAAGACTATAAGTTATATAACTACGTAAGTTTATAACTATAATTATTAGTGTATAATATATTACATTATACATACATATATTACATTACAAAATATATGTAATAGTAATGTAACTATTTAAGTATATATTAATATATATAAGTAATGTAATAATTTAACTATATAAGTATATAGCATATTACATATGATATATGTAATGTATTATGTAATATAACATATATATGTATATATATACATATATGCATGGTATATATATGCATCTATATACATATATGTATGTATATATAACCTATATTACATTAATAAATAGTATATATGTATATATATACCATATTACATTGATATATGGTATATATATATATGCAGCTATATATATGTATATAATGCATCTATACACATATATGTATATATACATAACCTATATTACATTGATAAATGGTATATATGTATATATACATATTACATATATATACATATGTATATATATATATATATATATATGTAAGAAAATTAAGAGTTGTTAGACACATTCTTATGTAAGATTCTATTAAATGATCTGAATCGTTTGTACATCGAGCTGTCCATCAACATCAATATAAGCACTAATACCACTTAATTTATATATGTATTAAATGCAACATGGGATGAGTGTCAATCATTACCGTCTAATTATTAACATGATGGTGATGATCAAACAATGTCTAACATGAGAAATTGTCTTGCTTCAACTCTCTCTCTCTCTATATATATATATATATAAGGGCCCTTAAAAATTTTGAGATTATATTCATGCCAATGGATAGGTATCATTGTGTAGGATATAGTTAATTTTTTTGAGATTATATTATTGCTAGTGGGTAGGTTATATATATATATATATGGTTTTCCGATATATATATTATATATAGAGAGAGAGAAAAGGAAAAACTCATTCTTGCCCACTAGTGAAGGTATACATTCATGTTGCTTTTAGTAGTACGAGTGTACTTTAAAATGTTTGAAAAGTAAATGGACAATTTTGTTATACTTGTCAGCCTTAAAAGCAATGATAGAGGGCAGTACCTGTTGAACAAGAAGCAGTCTCTCTCTCTCTCTCTCTATATATATATATTATATAAAATAGCAGAGTCCGGATTCTTAGTGTATGTGGGTTTCGGGTGCTAAAATAACTAAAGAATAAAATATGTTTTTTACAAAAAGGACATTTATAGGGAAACAAGAAACATTGCACTGAAATCAAAGAGAATACGCCGAATACGCCACACCTTATCTGTTGAAGATGCGTCTCCCACCACAAAGAGCAATTAGGCAACACAACTTCTGGGAAACAATCCAACACGGTAACAAATTGTAGAATTTCACTCAGCAACTTAAAGGATTGAAATCAAGTGAAGAAAAAAGAAAAACAAAAATAGGGAAAAAAAACCCTAAAAAATCAGGCCGTAGATAATGAACCGGCTGACCCCAAGAATATGAGATGAATGATTCAATAAATACATAGTTTTTCAATAGATGAATTTAAACGAAAAGCATCTATATGAGAAACATTTTTACCCTCGGATCAAGAAATAATCCACTCACCAAATGAACGATCAATGATGATTAACCGAGATAGGTTGCCCCTGCACTAGTCACTGTGTGCATGCCATCACATAGTCTTCGTTCGTGGGTGAGATGAGAAACAACTTGAATAAAAGAAGGTTGAAGAAGCACCGATGGCAGGACGCTCTAGCGCCATTGCTGTTGGTGGGGAGTTCGATTCGTAGACAGTGGATGTGTGGGTAGGTGTGTTAGGCTTCGGCCTCCTTTTATAACCTTAAAAAAAAGGTTGAAGAAAAGTAGCATACAATTGATTAGGGTTTGTTCTTTTCTCTAATTAATATGGACTGGATCGGATTAAGTATCAACTGAAAAATATGTATCAATTTAGCTTTAACGGCTAAGGTTTATGTTATTTCATGCTATCTCTTTTTATTTCAACTCTCAGGTGAGTTCCACCCTCTTGAAGTTTTGAAAATCTTTTAAAATTTCACTAGCCCCATCTTTATTTTCTGAAATTCCGGTTTTTGGAAATCTAGAAAGAAGGTAGAAAGCAGTTTCTGTTCCCTAAAATCCCAGGGGGGCCCATGGCGCCCAATGGATGTGGCTTTGTATACAGACAGACATATTTATGTATACTTTATGTAATAGTTACCTTTTTTTTTCGTGTTTACATATTTATATTTATACATTCAAATTAAAGATTCGGAAATACCATGCGCTAGAAAAATATACTTTTTAAACAACAACTAAGCCTTTTATCATACTGGACGGGGTGGGCTAAATGGAGAAAAATATGCTTTTCATGCTTCAATAAATTTAGTTTATAGCGAAGATGTTATTGAAAAGCTATTTTTTAACCAACGTTTGGTTCAGCAATTGTTCCCCTTAAGCAAGGTTTTAAGTTCGAATCTTGTGAATGGAGGGAACCAGCACTACACCTCCATGCAGTTCGACCAGACTAAAACTGGATTTGTCGGGGCCAGCTACTTGTTTTCCCTCCTCTTGTTGATTTCTCCAACTATTGTCATTTACCATCACCACTTGTCGTCACCATTTCCCGTCGCTGCTGCACTGCCTCTATCTCCAAAACAACAATTATTATTAGTTTTTCTTTCTTTCTCCGTTCTGAATAAATCCTTACCATTACCATATTTTTTGCTTGTTCATCAGATAATCACATGCCCTGAAATTTTTATGCTTTCTCAAGTCAGATATGGTTCTTGTTCTGCTCATCAACTTGTCAGCTTGTCCACTCCCCTACAGGAAAAGTGATGAACTATGGTGGTCTATTGCATGGGTTAGGGCCATGTATCATCCGCAGTGAAGCAAACCATGTATCATCCATCCACCGTGCAACAGAGAAAACTTTCTCAGTGATTGATCGTCACTATAAGCAGATCATGTATAAAACAGAACTATTGGATGCCCAATTCATGGTGGTCACAGTTACTTCCTTTTGTTTTTGTTGCAGTGTGTTTGGCCGCTTAATAAGCCATGCCTGTAGGTAATGAGCTCTCGAGAAAGCTTGCTGCTGACGTCATTACTCATGCATGCCCAATTTGAGGGTCTCCTTTGACCGACAATTTCAATTATTGCAGATACAACTTTACCCATTCAGTTGAGGCCTTCATCCCTGGAGATGTTTCTTTCTATATAGATAAGGACAATAAGGCTTCTTTTTGGTGAGACTTCTTATCTTAACCAAAGGTATGTGACAGCAGTAAATTTCATTTTTTATTCGACAGTACAATCTATAATTTCTGGTTCGTTGTAGTTGAAAAGATGCTTCTATCTACCAACACCTTGAGATGGCATCGCCTAAACGTTAATCTTGGCGCTCCAGTCTGAATTCTGCAGACGAGGGTCAACCGCGAACGATGCTTGCACAGGGAGAATGACAGAAACAGGAGAAGCACTTATAGTTTCCCTACGGTTTCATATTCCTTTCTTCTGCCGTTCGGAACACAAACCTTTCACTAATAGCAACTAGTTCCATTTCTTTGAATTGGATTATCTTCGTTTTGCAGTAGTGAGGATTGCAGAGTTATATGGTTGTAATCTGAGATGCCCGAACTTGCTCGCAGTTGGCTGCTCATTACCGTGTACCTAATCCCGCCAGGCCATTGCCGCAGATGGCGCCTCTTGAGCATCTTCTTCAATCCTTGGTGGCTGATAGTCTGCCGAGCATTCTTCTGGCTGAGAACAGTAGGGAAATGGGTTATAATGATTGTTGTTATGCCTTTCAAGTTTGCATCTTTCTTGTTTGGGGTCATCTTCAGGACGAATATATCAGTTTGGCCCGAGGAGCCGATCGACTCCGAAGGTTCTTTTGACGACGATGAGTGGTATAGCATTTTTGAAACCTTACCATTCACCAGTGGAGATGTAGGAACCCATGTTCATACGATTGAATTTGTTGGTGCTGAAGATCAAGCAAGTAATGACTCTGCTATTGTCGAACCAGTTCAATTGTTTATGGATGGAACTGTAAGTACAGAAGAAGATCGAGCTACAAAGACATTCAAAGAGGAAGAGGATGAGAATTCTATCCGCAACGATATGCCAATGGACGAACAAGACTTTGAGACCGTAAATTTCAGCCCCGACAGAGAAGCATCATGTAAAGTTGATGCCTCTGGTTTACATGGAGGATTAGGAGTACAAGATGAAAGAGAAGAAGTTGATGGATTTTACCAAGAGTACAGGGAAAGAATGGCGTGTTTCGATCGCCACAACTTCGAAAGGGCTAATGAATTAAGTAGGTACATATACTGATTTTTTTGCCTAATTTCTTACTACTTTTCTATGCTTTGATGTCTCACATAAATATCTATTAATTCAAATTTCCAGGAGCCATTTTGACAAGAATACTGGAGGATTCAAGTTTCCCCTTGAAATTTGCCTCCGTGATCTCAATTCTGGCGGAGAATTCTACAGGAAGGACTGTTCATACAAGGAAAATCATTAAAAGCATTGAGGCAGAGTTTGACACATTTTATGTGGGTCAGTCCTGCTTATGTTGGGATGTCCTGGAGTACCAATACATGAAGATTCAAGAGATGACATCCTCTGATCCTCCGATGGGATTGCATTATGATAAACTGGCTGATGATTTCCAGTACTTCAGGACTCTGCTTGTTAGATTTATGGAAGTTGAACGCGCCGGAGGGGAGAGGTTTTGGAACTATGTTCAAGGCAGGCTTGCATCCAAATACTTGCTAATGGTTCCTTCTCTCGCGGGTACTATCTTTACTCGTTGTTCTGTTAGGGATATACTCCAATATCAGATCATTTTTGCCCAAGATACGTAGAGACAAACTTTTACAGGAACCAAAGTATAGTGGTTTCATTTGGGTTTAATGGCTGCTTTTCAAACTCAAGTCCACTGTACTGTGAAGAATTGCTGGTTTTCAAATCACAGAATGAAGAGGGTCAGGCAGCCAATTGCCACTCTGAAACTTTTCCAGTTGATTTTCCTGATGCTTATGAGTATCAAGACAATGTTCTTGCACTTTTGAATTAGTACGCCAGTAGACTCGAGACAGATTTAACTGACAAATAAGAATTCATGTAGCTTGCCCCATATTATATACAGAAAGGCTTGTTTGATTTGATTGCTAACTTTAGTTGCTTCATCTCTGTACAACAACAACAACTAAACCTTTTCCCATACTAGACGGGGTCGGCTTTGCTTCATCTCTGTAAATTTTCTTTAAATGTAGGATCTGATCATCATAATGTTGAGGAAACTACAAGTGGTAGCATTGAGCCAAGCAAACTCTTGAAGATTGTAGAGGAGTCCATAAAGACATTTCATATTTTCCTCACAAAGGATGATAAGAAACCTGCACAGCAACACAGAAAATGCCTGCTTTGGAATGTCTCACAAGTAGAGGATGCCAATGACATAGAGTTTCTGTCAGTCATCCAAAGGACACTTCAAGAGGTACCCAGAAAGCTAACACTTTTCTTTTTTTCCAATTTTCGGGATGAAAAGGTCCGTGCATTTTGAACTGTTGGAACAACCAGTGTAAAACTCGGGGCCTCGGATCTTCATTTCCACTACCTATTTTGCGCACTGTTTCTCTTCGAGCAGTGGCCGATATGGAAGATGAACCCTTGATTGTTTGTCTAGGTGACAAAGGCCATTGCCACTGTGCTAACCTCCATTGCATCCTTCTTACCATACTCTAACAAGAAAATTTGATGAAACCAATGTTACTGATATTGATCTATATCATATTTGTGGTGTGATATATTGGAGGATATCATTGATTGTTACAGTTATTTGACATTTTTAAAGATACTTCTAAAGTAATCTTTTCTTTGTTAAACAAAGAAATAGTTTTCTACTGTATTTATACTGTCATGGGGCTTGCATAAGAATAAGAAAGAAGAATCTCATCATAACGTCTAACATTAAGTGGAAGGCAGTGGTAGGGTGGTTAATATGCAAGTGCCCCAACTTACATCAATCCTACTTAGATACGTACAATATTGAGTGAAAGATGTGTTTCTGATATGGAATTTCTATTTTCATACTTATTGCAGAAGGAAGCATCCATCTCAAATTTTAGAACAGAGAAAAAGTCATGCTTGTTGAAGAGGAAAAGGAGCTACAAACCAGAGGAGACAGACAGAGTTCAGTACTTGTTCTGCTTGATCGACCTGAAACTTGTTTCCAGAGTTCTTAACATGTCCATAGTTTCAACTCAGCAATTGCATTGGTGTCAAGACAAACTAACAAACATTAGGCTTGAAGGTGGCCGGCTCGAAAGAGGCGGCTCAGTGCACCTTTTCCCATCTTGTTGAATCTTGAACTGTAATCCCTTCCAATATTTAGATTTTGCTCCGTTGCATAGTTGGTAGGCCACTTAAAGAGATATATGTTGGACCTAGTTGCACCATTAGGAGAATAGAACCCTGAGTCCGGAACTCTCAAGTTATAGCACCAGTTGGAGCTATATACTGTGGGTTATACTTCACGTATATTATACTCAGACATTGTACATGGAACCTTCACGTCGTCTGGATGGAGTCCTCTTAATCTTCCTCACTTCCTGAGAATCACGAATGTGGGGAGTTTTCTTTTTTTTCTTGTTATTTTGCATGGGTGAAAAGCCCACTGTTCTACCAATGGTTCTTTATTATACCTTACCATTAGTGGCACAATAATTTTAAATACTTAGGATCAATTTTTCAGTGAATTGATAGAGATGTTACACATAGAATTAATTATGGTTGGTTAAAATGGAGAGGAGCATCAAATATTCTTTGTGATAAGAAAATACCATTAAAGTTAAAAGGTAAATATTATAGAGCAGCAATTAGACCTGCCATGTTTTATGATTTTGCAATTAATTGTCAACATGTACAAAAGATGTTTGTGATAGAAATGAAGATGTTGAGATGGATGAGTGGTCATACAAGAAAAGACCGTATACATAATGAGGTTATTAGAAATAAATTATGTGTAGCACTAATAGAGGATAAAACGAGAGAATATCATTTAAGGTGGTTTGGACATATAAAAAGAATATCAAAAGAAGAACCTCTAAGAATGTATTATAAACTAGATTTTGAAAGTATTAAAAGAGGTAGAGGGCGACCACAAAAGTGTTGGAAAGAAACAATAAAGAATGATCTAGCTTATTATGAGTTAAATGCTAACATGTTATATGATAGGGCTCATGGAAACAAAGAATCCATGTAGCTGACCCCGTCTAGTATGGGAAAAGGCTTAGTTGTTGTATGGGGGTAAATAGGCTCACTTAGCTGACTCTGTCTAGTATGGAAAGAGGCTTAGTTGTTGTTGTTGATATATGGGGTGAATAGCCACTGTTATACCTTTTTTTTTATACTTTTGAAGTTTGGGTGGAAGAAATGCCGCAAGAAGCTCAATATGATGGGATAGTGCTTCCTTTGGAAAGTCAAAGGCTCGAGTATGCTTAGAGATGAGAAGAAAAGTTAACTAAAGGTCACCTTCCTTTATATTAGAATGCGGCGGATCTAAGATTTTTTTTTTGAGTGACAAGACTTCTATTTGAAGTTTGGCGCACTTGTAATTGACCTCTACAAAATACTTTGTATTTTTCTATGCACATTGATAAACTAAGGAATTTCTCATATTCGACATACATACAAGTCACTTCTCCCTAAAGTGTATCCACCACTGCCCATGAGGCTTCTTGACTTTCTTTTTTGTTTTGGGGAGGTCGGAGCCAATGGATCCACTAGGTATAGAACTCATGATTTTCAACTTACCGGTGGACCCCTAGCCAAGTGGCAGCTAATGCCCTTTGTTGTCTTAACTTAGGTCCCTTTTTGGGACAGTTGGTGCATTAAATATGGTTGAGGGTGAGAATGGAACATCATCATCATAGGTGAGATTTAGAGATATTTATGAAGATTACTATTTACACATTTTTTTACTATCCACATCATTTTTAAAAATATCAAAATTATCTCTATCACCTTTTCTCTCCTCTCACCCAATTCCGGCAAGGGTCTCTTTCCTCTCCCACTGCAATAAAAGTTTCTCTTTCTCTCTCTTAATGGGTCATCCATATTCGATTCCTTTTTAACCCTTGTACTATCTTGGTAGTTGGACAACGCATGCTCTTACGAATAATTTCATCAAAGAAAAAGAAAAGGAAGAAAAATCAAGAATAAGAAAAAGAAAAAGAAGAAAAAACGAAAGAAGAACATCATGTGATGTGGCTAAGCTCCATCTCCTACCAATTGAACAACGCAACTCAGTCGCATCTTCTTCGTGAATTAGGCATTGATCCTTTTGATTCCGATCGAAAATAAAACCAATATATCAAATAAACAATAAAAAATACACCAATTCACTCAAACCCTCTTTGAATCAATCTCTTTCTTTTTTTTCTCTTTTTTTTCCTTTTCTTCTTCTTTTTTTATTTTCCTTTGAACCAGTATGAGACCGTAGATGATTTAATAAGATATGTTGGATCGAATTTGGAGGTGTGGATCCCTTGAGACATACACTAACAAACTGATAATTTTCCGATTTCGAGTGACGCACATGCCTCATTTCACCCTAAAGTGAGTCCACCATTAACCATGAGACATATTGACTTTCGTTTTTTGATTTGGTACAATGGGGAAGTCGAAGCCAATGGATGCACTAGGTATCGAACTCATGATTTTCAACTTAAGAGTGGACCCTAGCGAGGTAGCAGCTACTGCTCTTTGTGCTCTTGACTTGGTCTTTCGTTGGTACAGTTTGCGAGTTAAATATGGTTGAGGGTGCGAATGCAACGTCATCATGATAGGTGAGCTTTATTCATATTTATAGATAAAATTATATGCACAACTAAATATGAAACTCATTAATTAGTTGCACATGCACATGTCACTTAGATTTGTAAATAAAAATAATTTAAAAATGCAAGTGGTGTTATCTTACAAATTGGTGGAGTTTCAATCTCTTGATGCTAAGCTTTCAGATCATTCAGGAGCTTAATCGAGTTTGGTAGAAAACGAGGAAGGTGAGATCATTCATGAGCTCGCGGAGCTTGAAAATGAAAACAGACTCAGCTATTAGCTTGACCCCAGCTTCAGCTTGGAGATGGCAGCTCTGCGACTGACCTCGCTCGAGTTCCAAGCTTGCTATACTCGAGCTTGGCTTGGAGAGAGAGAGAGAGAGAGAGAGAGAGAGAGAGAGAGAGAGAGAGAGAGAGAGAGAGAGCATCATTTATTGTGGGTGAAATCTTGTCCATGCTTTAGTGTCGTTGCTGCTCGTGGGGAGTTCGACTCCCACAGGGTGCATGTGTGTGGGGCGTATGTTATGCTTCAACGTCATCATGTAACCAAAGATAAAAAAGTCTAAACCATAGGGTGAAGGCGATAAGAGTCAAATTATCTTGCCAATTAAAAGACCCACCTTTTTTTAGGGTGAGACAAACTTCTATTTAATGCTCACAAAGCACTTGTATTTTCTTATATACAGTCAAACTCAAAAATTGTTAGGATTTCAAGTGAAAGACACCTCAGCTCGTCCTAAAGTGTGTCCACCACAATGAGGTTATTAGAAATAAATTATGTGTAGCACTAATAGAGGATAAAACGAGAGAATATAGTTTAAGGTGGTTTGAACATATAAAAAGAATATCAAAAGAAGAACCTATAAGAATGTATTATAAACTAGATTTTGAAAGTATTAAAAGAGGTAGAGGATGACCACAAAAGTGTTGGAAAGAAACAATAATGAATGATCTAGTTTATTATGAGTTGACTTTTAACTTGTTATATGATAGGGCTCGTGGAAACAAAGAATCCATGTCGCCAACCCCGTCTAGTATGAAAAAAGTCTTAGTTGTTGTATGGGGTTAAATAGGCTCACTTAGCTGTCTAGTTTGAGAAAAGACTTAGTTGTTGTTGATATGCCACCGTTATACTTTTTTTTATACTTTTGAAGTTTGGGTGGAAGAAATGCTGCAAGAAGCTCAATATGATGGGATAGTGCTTCCTTTGGAAAGTCAAAGGCTTGAGTATGCTAGAGATGAGAAGAAAAGTTAACTAAAGGTCACCTTCCTTTATATTAGAATGCAGTCTCATGAGACTGGCGGATCTAAGATTTTTTTTTGAGTGACAAGACTTCTATTTGAAGTTTGGCGCACTTGTAATTGACCTCTACAAAATACTTTGTATTTTTTTATGCACATTGATAAACTAAGGAATTTCTCATATTGGACATACATACAAGTCACTTCGCCCTAAAGTGTGTCCACCACTGCCCATGAGGTTTCTTGACTTTCTTTTTTGTTTTGAGGAGGTCGGAGCCAATGGATCCACTAGGTATAGAACTCATGATTTTCAACTTACCGGTGGACCCCTAGCCAAGTGGCCGCTAATGCCCTTTGTTGTCTTAACTTAGGTCCCTTTTTGGTACAGTTAGTGCATTAAATATGGTTGAGGGTGAGAATGGAACATCATCATCATAGGTGAGATTTAGATATATTTAGATTACTATTTACACATCTTTTTTACTATCCATATCATTTTTAAAAATATCAAAATTATCTCTATCACCTTTTCTCTCCTCTCACCCAATTCCGGCAAGGGTCTCTTTCCTCTCCCACTGCAATTCCAGTAAAAGACTAAAAGTTTCTCTTCTCTCTCTTAATGGGTCATCCATATTCTATTCCTTTTTAACCCTTTTTACTTTCTTGGTAGTTGGACAACGCATGCTCTTACTAATAATTTCATCGAAGAAAAAAAAGAAAAAGAAAAATCAAGAATAACAAAATAAAGAAGAAAAAAAAAGAAAGAAGAACATCGTATGATGTGGCTAAGCTCCATCTCCTACCAATTGAACAACGCAACTCAGTCACATCTTCTTCGTGAATTAGGGATTGATCGTTTTGATTCCGATCGAAAATAAAACCAATATATTAAATAACCAATAAAAAATACACCAATTCACTCAAACCCTCTTTGAATCAATCTCATTCTTTTTTTTCTCTTTTTTTTCCTTTTCTTCTTCTTTTTTAATTTTCCTTTGAACCAGTATCAGACGGTAGATGATTTAATAAGATATGTTGGATCGAATTTGGAGGTGTGGATCCCTTGAGACATACACTAACAAACTGATAATTTTCCGATTTCGAGTGACGCACATGCCTCATTTCACCCTAAAGTGAGTCCACCATTAACCATGAGACATATTGACTTTCGTTTTTTGATTTGGTACAATGGGAAAGTCGAAGCCAATGGATGCACTAGGTATCGAACTCATGATTTTGAACTTAAGAGTGGACCCTAGCGAGGTAGCAGCTACTGCTCTTTGTGCTCTTGACTTGGTCTTTCGTTGGTACAGTTTGCGAGTTAAATATGGTTGAGGGTGCGAATGCAACGTCATCATGATAGGTGAGCTTTATTCATATTTATAGATAAAATTATATGCACAACTAAATATGAAACTCATTAATCAGTTGCACATGCACATTTCATTTAGATTTGTAAATAAAAATAATTTAAAAATGCAAGTGGTGTTATCTTACAAATTGGTGGAGTTTCAATCTGTTGATGCTAAGCTTTCAGATCATTCAGGAGCTTAATCGAGTTCGGTAGAAAACGAGGAGGGTGAGATCATTCATGAGCTCGCGGAGCTTGAAAATGAAAACAGACTCAGCTATAGCTTGATCCCAGCTTCAGCTTGGAGATGGCAGCTCTGCGACTGACCTCGCTCGAGTTCCAAGCTTGCTATACTCGAGCTTGGCTTGGAGAGAGAGAGAGAGAGAGAGAGAGAGAGAGAGAGAGAGAGAGAGAGAGAGAGAGAGCATCATTTATTTTTATTGTGGGTGAAATCTTGTTTATGCTTTAGTGTCGTTGCTGCTCGTGGGGAGTTCGACTCCCACAGGGTGCATGTGTGTGGGGGCGTATGTTAGGCTTCAACGTCATCATGTAACCAAAGAAAAAAAAGTCTAAACCATAGAGTGAAGGCGATAAGAGTCAAATTATCTTGCCAATTAAAAGACCCGCCTCCTTTTAGGGTGAGACAAACTTCTATTTCACGCTCACAAAGCACTTGTATTTTCTTATATACAGTCACAAACTAAACAATTGTTAGGATTTCGAGTGAAAGACATACCTCAACTCGCCCTAATGTGTGTCCACCACTACCCACCACCATTCACCATATGATAATTCTTTGCTACTAAGCCACACAACACCTGCCGTACTCTGTTGAAAGCAGGTCGCAGACAAAATTGCTTACTGTTTACTCTTTAATTATTTCATAATTAATACTGTTTTTACTAATTATTCCATATTAAATACAAAATTCACGCCGTCACCGTCATGGTTATTTGCACTTACCTCATAAGAGGGCACTCGTCATCTTAAGCAAGACATAATTTGACATTACCTTGCTCTTGTTACATATTTAATAAGCCGTGCCATTGCATAATACACAGTCAGTTCAACGCAGCCTATGGTCAGGGTTCACTTTTAGATAACCGGCAATGAAGACAAAACTCGATAATCAATATAAAAGAATTGCAAGATATATCCAGATAATATTTTTAATATAAGTACACTGGATCCTATCGTAACTTCAAAGTTAAGCATGCGTAGGTGAAAATATAGAACTAAGACATATATTATAGTCCAAAGTTAAGAATGCTTAGGTGAAAATATAGAATTAGGAAGGTGAGATCATTCATGAGCTCGCGGAGCTTGAAAATGAAAACAGACTCAGCTATTAGCTTGACCCCAGCTTCAGCTTGGAGATGGCAGCTCTGCGACTGACCTCGCTCGAGTTCCAAGCTTGCTATACTCGAGCTTGGCTTGGCGAGAGAGAGAGAGAGAGAGCGAGAGAGAGAGCATCATTTATTTTTATTGTGGGTGAAATCTTGTCTATGCTTTAGTATCGTTGCTGCTCGTGGGGAGTTCAACTCCCACAGGGTGCATGTGTGTGGGGCGTATGTTAGGCTTCAACGTCATCATGTAACCAAAGGAAAAAAAAGTCTAAACCATAGGGTGAAGGCGATAAGAGTCAAATTATCTTGCCAATTAAAAGACCCACCTCCTTTTAGGGGGAGACAAATTTGTATTTCACGTTTACAAAACACTTGTATTTTCTTATATACAGTCACAAACTAAACAATTGTTAGGATTTCGAGTAAAAGACATACCTCACCTCGCCCTAATGTGTGTCCACCACTGCCCACCACCATTCACCATATGATAATTCTTTGCTACTAAGCCACACAACACCTGCCGTACTCTGTTGAAAGCAGGTCGCAAACAAAATTGCTTACTGTTTACTCTTTAATTATTTCATAATTAATACTGTTTTTACTAATTATTCCATATTAAATACAAAATTCACGCCCTCACGGTCATGGTTATTTGCACTTACCTCATAAGAGGGCACTCGTCATCTTAAGCAAGACATAATTTGACATTACCTTGCTCTTGTTACATATTTAATAAGCCGTGCCATTGCATAATACACAGTCAGTTCAACGCAGCCTATGGTCAGGGTTCACTTTTAGATAACCGGCAATGAAGACAAAACTCGATAATCAATATCAAAAAATTGCAAGATATATCCAGATAATATTTTTAATATAAGTACACTGGATCCTATCGTAACTTCAAAGTTAAGCATGCGTAGGTGAAAATATAGAACTAAGACATATATTATAGTCCAAAGTTAAGCATGCTTAGGTGAAAATATAGAATTAGGACATATATTACCCCCTAGGAGGTCCTTGCTCTATCTCCAACTTCACTACTTAGTCAAGATAGAACTAAGTCATGTACATGTATATATTTGGATTTGTTGCATATTATGTTATTATGCATGTATGTCTGCGGTTTTTCTCAACAGAAAAAGACCAAGCCAAGATTAAGATATCACGGGAAAGAGAGTTAAGGTTAAGATATGGCTGTGTCCAACCTAGACATGACTTTCTCGGTCTGGGTTTGGTCCTCCTCTTTGTCTCTTTCATCTTCGACGAATCCTGGCTCGACGTGCTTGACTCATTTCTCCATATGGTTCCAGTTGATGAATGCCTCCTTAGGGATGCCTTCTCTTTTCTCCTCAACCTTCTCTCGGCCCCACCGAGTCTTCTGTGGATTTCTTGCACTTGGTTAGACTAGACCATCCGCATTGGAATTAGTTTACAAGGATGAATGAATGTAGATTTCTCTTTTCCATATGGATTAGTCAAGGAGTACAACTAGAAAAGTTGCACAAAATAAATATTAATTTTGGTATAGGTCACCGATCAGCCGGTTCATCTTACAGGTCCCTATTTTCTAAGGGTTGAGAGAAGTAAGCGAAAAGATTTATTGTGTGTACACAATATATATATATATATAACAAATCTAAATAAATCTCAACCAAACATCTTTGGTGACGAATGATTGAGATTTTAAATTTAAAAAACAAAAATATACATGTAAATAAAGTGTACCTTCAAAAAATACACATTTACTTTTTACTTTTTCAAATCTCAACAATCCGTCACTAAAGATGATTGAGATTTGTTTGAATCTACAGTGTCTCATATTAGCATGGTGCCCAATCAAGCGGTTTGCATGATTTTATCAATCCGTCCACCTCCTCCACTACCCTATACTCTTGAAAATAGTCTTTCATCCATCAAGACCATCATCACTGCTACCAAAACCACTTTATATATATATATATATATAAGTTTTTTAAGTGGGTTTGGTATTGCTCGAAATGGATTTGACCGATCACGAGCGCTTTAGATTTAAAAAAACAAAAAAAAAGTGAAAGATGATAGAGGACGGCTAATGGTGGTTGGATTAGTCAAACTATACAAACCGCCTTGATTGAACATCATGCTCAATTGAGTTTATATATATATAGCGGCTTTTGTTTCATAAGAATAATTTTTTGTGTAACGACTTAATTGAAACTTTTATCGTTCAGTGGCATGAGAGTGACAACTTGACCATCCTCTACCTCGTGTTGTCATCCATCAATTTGTTTTTGCAAGACCTACCCCTCTTAGAAGCCGTTGACTAATTGGCATTTGTCTCTTTTCTAATGTCAATATCCACGGCAGAAAATTAAGAACGATCCTCTTCTCTCGTTGGATCAAGGTGGTGAACATAGAATTAAAAGCATTTGAATATAGGATTTAAATTTCTTTGAATTTTCTTGCACGTCAAGGAATTCTTTAATTAACAAACTACCAAATCTTACCAAAATAAAGCCTTATTCCATGCTAAGAGGGATTAATTACATGAATTCCTGTTCACCATTAAGCTCGATCTTGTATCCTATCAGTATTTAACTCCAAAAAAGTTCACCATCTAGTTTTTCACACATTGACTTGTACTTTATCATAGGAATGCAAATGAGCCCAGAATCTTTCGAGTTACTCGAGATCAGCTCAAGAAACCTCAACCTTGAGTCGAGCTCAAGTGCTCTTGAGTGATCTAAAACTCACCAATACTCAGCTCATGCAGCTCACATGCTTAATCACACTCTATTATTTAAATACAATATTATTCATATCTCAGAAGCTATATGTATTTGGATCGACCAATCCCTATTTGAGCTAATTCACAAGCTCAATCATGCTTGATCTGATTCAGGCTCACTGAGCTCAATTGAGCCAATCTTTGTCACACTGAGCTCAAACGAGCCTAGCAAGCGAAGATTGAGTTCTTCGAACAGCTCAAGCTTAAACTCTAGACAGAAGACAGGAGTTCATTCGAGCTTGAACCAAAGCATTTTCTTGACGAGTGATCGGGTCGAGCTTGCTTGTACTCATGCTCGACTTGGCTCAATTACACTCCCACTTAGCAGTATATATCTGCTTTGGTATATTTTGGGTGTCACATTTGGATGCTTGATGATGATTCAAGTTCCCTAAAGAACTTTAGCAACTGGTTCGATGTGTCACTCTAAGGGAAACCAAAAATACTTGAATGGACGAACAAAACCCAGTTTATGGAGATAAGGCTAGACCGGAAACTAAGTTGAATTTGAAATGACATGAATCGGCTAACCCTTTACAGCAAATTTTAGTACCATATTCAATACTTAGTTCTTTGTACTCTTCCCACTATGAGAGAATTAAATGGTCACACTTTTCCTTTGGTTGGGACCTTGAATTTTAGGCCTTTCAATGCTTTAATGCATACGTGTATTTGTGGAAGAGACACGGCAAGAAAATTTCCATGATATATATATATATATATATATATATATATATATATATATATATATATATATATATATATATATATATATATATATATATATATATATATATATATATGAGATAAATGCAAAAGAATGTCTTTTAGTAAGGTTTTAGGGCCTCTCTCCTTTTTTTCTTTGACTCATAGTCCACACTAATGTAGGAAGGTGACGGTGGTCTATGGGTGATAAATAGAAGAACTGACATTATGGATGAATAGTGGAGAGGCAGTGTTGTGGCTGAGGATGACTCAACTCAATGGCATAGAGTTGTTGTCACTAGTTTGGATCAATGAGGCTCGGTGCATGCTAAAGAATGTTGACCTCGAGGCTTTGGTTAAGGCTCAGCCAATCGTGGGCTCTTAGAAATCTATAGTTATGTATCCTAGAGAGAGGATTGGTTATGATCAAGGAACCAGATGCTTTATAGAGTTTTTTTTCCAGGTTTTTGGTGGTCTTCTCAAGCTTTCTCAAGCCATTATCAAACTTCAAGTTAACATGAGGTTCAAAATTGAGGAACCGACTAACTTTAGGTTACCTCAGGATGAAAATTGGGTCAAATATAGATAATTTTATAGGATTGTTATATTTTATCTGTATCTCTCTCGATACAATTTGAATTAACACATTTTTTGATGTATTAGAAGGTAAACAATTGAAAAACCAAATTCAAATGGTTTTTGACAAGAATTGGATTTTTGTGATTTTTTCAATCTTATTAGGATTCAGTCGGTAGACTAATATCAAGCATCTTTATAAGGTATGCTTGTTTTTTGTATAAGTCCCTCCTATGAATTCTAATTTATATAATTCTTGATTTCTTGAAAATAGTGCATAGAGAACTTTTTAAAGAATTAAAAATTGGTTGATTCTAAATAAAATTAGCTTAGTTATATCCTTTACTTAGGAAGGTATGATCAACCAAATAAGACCTTAAGTATCTCTAATAGAGTCAGATTATTTCTTCTTAGTCATCTAAACTTGGATTTGATTGATTATTGATCAATTGAAAAGTAAATGAGAGGAGCTCCTACAAGAATTAAGAAATCTCATATAATAAATCCAATTTGCAATGTAAAGGTCATCTTGATATAAAGGGAGAGTTTGAGCCATCTCCATTATCGGGGGAATCCAACAACTCATGCATAGCCATCTATGTCAAGTAGGGTATTGTGCCAATTGTAGCCTCCACGTAATGTACTCTGAAATTTTGTAAAGGACATCCTTCTTAATCTTTGCATAGTGCCAAACAACAATCCATATATTCTTGACTAATTTATATTTGATGTGGTATTTGAGACAAACTCTAAGAGAGGAATTGAGGTCTCTATGTGGTTTCCGTAGTAGACCAAATAGATAATATACCCCACTTCAAATGGTTTCAGAGATGCAACATTAAAGAAATAAGTGTGATGTTGACTCTGGGCATTGTCTACACATAACACATTGTCCACCATTACCAATGACAAAGTGTTGGAGTCTATCTAGAGTGAGTAGCTTTCTTTCAATTGCAATTTGTAAAGTTGCAGCCACTCGAGGAAAGTGAGATCTACACTAGATATATTTAGCCATGGGAAATGGTAATGCTAAGTGTAAACAACCCAAAATCAAACGAATTTCAAAAACTAACACCTGGTTTGAAAATTCATTTCAAAACCAGTTTCTTAAGTTTTCGAAAACCCAGGAGTTGCGAAAGCTTTAAATTTTGTCTAAACCCCGTTCAAATTGAATTTCTCAAATATGGGCCAAGTCCCAATTTTATAAAAGCCTAAAATCCAACAGGTGAAGCCTGAATCAAAAGCAGCCTCAAAAGCAGGTTCAGAAGCCCAAAGAAAGCACTCTGGCATGATAAAAGCCTGGATCAAAAGGTAAAAGGAAGGCCTAGGCCCGAAGCAGACTGCAAGCCTAGAGCACCAAAAGCCAAGCCAAGCCAAGTCCATTTACCCAATCAGCAGAAATCCAAGCCACAAACGACGAAAATGAACAGAAATGAAGTCCAGAAAGGTGAGAAGGAGTTCGGACGACAAAGTTGGAGAAAACCCAGCACAAGACGGAGCGTTGATGAAGTCAGGGCCCGCACAAACCGTCCGTCTCAAAAAACACCAAGAAGGACTGAAGAAAAGAAATTTGGACTAGATTTGGACCCAAATATCCAGATCCAAATCCAAATAGTGTTTGGATTGGATCTAGATCCCAAATATCTGAGATCCGAGATCCAAACCCAATTAAATATTTGGGTCGGATATAGATCCCAAAATATCTGAGATTCGAGATCCATACCCAAATAGTGTTTGGATCGGATCTGGATTCCAAGACCCAAATTCAAAACCCATATCCAAGACCCACCTCATTTGCCTATAAATAGAGGTGAGGGGGCCCCAAATCAAGGGTTCACATGAAATGCTTGGGAGGAGAGAGAGTGAGAGAAAGAATTAGCCATGTGGGCTCATGGGTGAGGTGGGTTCAAGCCATGTTGGCTAAGTCGGTCTAGACAAGGGCTGCAACCAAGGTGGGCTCGACCAAGGAAGGCTGCAACCAAGGCGTGGAAATGAGCTCAATCAAGGTGGATCGGCTCCAAGAGGTAGGCTTCCTAACCCCACCCTAAACCTAGCCTAATCACCTAACCCCCTTCACTAAACCTCACCCTAACTAACCCAAAACCTAGCCCTCTCACCTAAACCGACTCAAACTACCCATAACCACCCTAAACCTAACACCAACCGAGTGTAGCTGCACTCGGTTTGAACCACGCCCTAGCGCTACCCAGCGGCGCCCTACGCGCCTGTTCTGCACGCCCTAGCGCCCCTATCCCGTGCCCCCAACGCGCCAATGCCCCTGCTGAACCCCGCTGCGGTGCCCTAGTGCCACTGCCGCGTCCTGCGCACCCTTGTCCCGCGCGTCACCTGCTGTGCCCCAACCCGGCCGCCTGCAACACCTACCTACCATACCACTCGACTGCACCTTAGGACTGATTAGGACCAGCCCCACTCTAGCCACAAACTACCTAAGCCTTCCCATCTAGGCCGCGACCTTCCCCTTAGGGCCATACACCCTAACCGTGACTTGCCTTAGCCAGCCACACCCTAACCGTGCCCTACCTTTCGACAGAACTTGGGCACTCTCAAGCTCCAAGCAACCATGCCTCTCCCAAGCCCAAACTCGCGCCAATAACCCACCTAGGGAGACCCCTCTTGGCTGCCAAGGTGGATCAAAGCCCAAGCACGAGCAAGGAAAAGCCGTCCACTTGTAAGTGTTTAAATTCGATTTTTACCTTACTCCTCTTAAATTCAATTCAATTTTAATACGGGGTTGTAATAATGAAGCGTGGTCTCCTCCCGAGATGTAATATTGGTGCTTGATACACAAGCACATACGTACACTTGAGCCATATTGCTCTTAAAATGTATACAAGACACCCACGTGCACTTGAGCCTTTCCGCTCTTAGTTGCACACTATTGCACACACATTGAGCTTTCGCTCTTACTCAAAAGACTTTAGTGAAAGCTATGTAATTTCAATTCCGGGTTCTTATATTCATGTCATGTGAGTTTGTCATTTAAATTTCACACTTGCACCCAAGAAGTACGTGAGCACTTGCTCCACACTCTCACGCACCTTTTGAGCCTTTGTTGCTCATAAGACATAGTATATTTTTATATTTTCCAGCTGCGTGGGTTTTACATTCAAGTCGTGTGAGTTTATCATTTAAGCTTCCACACTTGCACACAAGAGCACTTGAGCACTTGCTCTACACTCTCACACACCTTTTGAGCATTTGTTGCTCATAAGATATAGTGTATCTATATACTTTTAGCTGTGTGAGTTTTACTTTCCAAGTTGTGTACGTACTTACATTTCGGGTGGTTCAATTCAAGTCGTGTGAGTTGTCTTTCCATTTATACACAACACACACGAACACATTGAGCATTTCCGCTCTTATATACTTATATTTCAATTTCAGCAAGTTCAATTCAAGTCGTGTGAGTTTGTCATTTCAATTCTACACTACACACACGCGTGCATTGAGCCTTTCCGCTCTTAAATATATAAGTATATCTCCCTTCTGCAATTTACATTCAAGTCGTGTGAGTTGCTTTCCAAGTTCGGGTATTTCCCTTTTAGCTGCGTGAGTTGCACTTACATTCGGGTATTTACTTTAAGTTGTGTGTATGAGTTACTTTCAATTCAAGCCTAGCTCACATCATATCAAACCCGAAGAGTGTTCGTGCATCCTTGCATTCACATATTTTTAAAGAGGAAACCCCAAAACTACGCTCAAAACCCGCTCAATTTAGGCCACTTGAAGCACACACATCCGGCCTAAGATAGCTAAAACTCGAGAGACTTGGATTCGAACAACCTCCATAATAAAAACTGCAATTTAGGCAAACAATCTTTGAAATACTCGTTTCCTTTCAAAAGTTCATGTTTGTTTGAAATCGAAGTTTTCTAAGTGCTTAAACCGACCCTTGAGCACCGGTTCAAGAAGGTTTCAAGTGAAAAGATCCCGCTTGTCCACAGTCGCCAAAAAGTTAGATATTTCGAAAAATCTTCGCTAGTTTGAGTAAGCTAGCTGACATGCCCTTAAAAGCGACGTAAACTCGAAAATGTTCATTCCAGGCCTCAAAACCAGGAGTGGGAATTTTCGTGCTTACACTAAGAAAGAAGAAAAGTTTTTGTAGGAGCTCCACACTAAACAATCAAACTTGTTTCCTTTAAAACATCTCCACTTAAACAAGAGATTGTCATGGGTGGCCCTCATGAATTGTTCGACGTATGTTGTAAGTCTTATCTCAGTGTTTGATACATCACTGACTTTGATCTATCTAAGCTCTTTATATTGAGAATGGAAAATGTAGCGCTCAATCATGCAAGCTAAGGGCTCAACTTTGAACCATGGATCAAACCAAAACTCAACAGTTTTTTCGTATCCACTTTTCTACCTCACTTAAGTATTAATCACATTACATTCATATATGTTAAGAATAGTGAGTTTTTCATGAAACCATAAGTTGTTGGTGTGCAAGTACTTGGAGGTGACCAAATGAGTCCAAGGGTCAGAAATTTTGGATGCAACTTTTTATCTATTCTTCAGTAGAAGAACTTGATTATATCTTCTGCATGTTTTATCCCAAACCCTCATTCCTTGCGACTTTTGCGAACTTGAGTAGATAAACAATTGGCTTGTTATTGTTACTACCCACAAAAATTGTTTCATCATGATTCTTATTTATTTGTTACATTCATGAGGAAGCTTGAAAGAGAGCATACCATATAATGGAATTGACACTAGGACAGAGTTGATCATGATAATATGCCTCATTGGTGATAATAAGGATGAAGCCCACACTTCTAGTCGAGCCTATACCTTGGTGACAATGGGCTGACACAATGCGGTAGTTAGTTTGCTAGTGCATAAGGGGAGGCCCATGTATTTCATGGGAAGTTTCCTTTCTACCCAATCAATAAGATGATCCACTTTTCTTATGATAAGATAACCATAACATTTGGTCAATGTTACAACTCTTCACTAATGGACACTAATGTCATGTTAGCACTCCTTTATCAAAAGTTGCTTATTTTAAAAATCTTCTCACAAATCATATTGGGTAAACTTGAGGATCTAGCTAAGCTTTGGGGTTGATAGTAAGTTGTGATTCTTTAAAGAAGTTTCTAGACTCAATTGTAACAAGTAAAGCCATATCTAACTTGAACTTTATTCTACAAGTAGTAAGGAGATTCTCTATTTGATTGGATATACCAAGATGATGAATGAATTGACATTAGAGGGTTGCAAAAGCATGATAGTACTACCAAATTCAACTATGAATCTAAAAATTCGAGACCTTGAACATGACCATTTGTAAGTTATTGAGAAGTTTGCTGACTCTATAGGAGACATAGAAAGTATGATTGAGCTTAAAATTAATAGTTCTAGCATTCAAGTGCTTATGGACTCTGTGGGATCACTTAAAGTCTACAAAAGATAAGTGCACAATATTGAATCAATCTGAAAAACACCCTTTGAAGAGAAAGGTGTAGAATTTCTATTATCTAGAGAAACAATGAGTGATGGAGCAGAAGAAAATGAACTAGGAGATGCTTGTTTGGAGTTTATGATGTTGCTCTAATAAGTGGGCATTCTCAAGAATCTGAAGATTATACGAGATTAGACTTGATTGATTTTGAGAATTGTTTACTACTAGACAAGAGCGTTATGTTTGGAACTTGATTTAATGATTGGAGATAATCCATAGAAAATATTTAACTTAGTGACTGGTGAAATGTTAAAGTTCAATAATTCCATGAAAAGGAGGTGTTTTCTAAAAGGTTTGGTAGTCAATCCAACATTTTTTTTGCAATAAAAGTTTATTGATAAAATTTTAGCATATTTGGTGATTTAAGCATGTTATTTTAATTGTTAGTTATAGTGTTGGAAGGTACTTGCAAAGCTTATAGAAGCTATTTTTGTTGTATTTCCTCAGTTAAGAAGTTTTCTACTTGTGAGAGAATTGTTCTTTGGAATTGTATGAGAATTTTTGTGTATGTATAGGCAAACTAATACCAATTATAGGAATTGTTTAATGATGGTTGATGCGATCTTGCTTCTTTTTTTCTCTTTCCTTGGTGAAACCTTTTCGCATTATGCAACTGTTTAATTCAAGAAGCAAATATATCTACAAACCAATATATGAGCACGACATTGTTTTCTTGTAGTAATCCTCTCCTATTTGAAAGCTACTAAAGCTTCTATTTCTTCTTGAATTGTGAAAGTTGTTACTCTTCACTATCTTAAAAGGCAAATCTTTGTTAAAGCTTGTTAAAACTTTCTTATACAATATTCATATAAAATATATCCATCATAACTAACATTCAATTGTCATGTTATTTTTGTTTTCCTGCTACTGTCACGACAAGCATAATAATGAAAATCAAACTTGTCTAGTACCTTTATCCAACCCCAAATTGTCGTGTTGAGTTGCTTTTGGTATTGAAAAGTGTTCTTAATTAAGGTAGAGTCAAGATTGTAGATCCTACCTAAGATCGCATGAGATTTCTAGGATAGAGTATAGTGGAATTGGATAAGGATCTTAAAGATCCTACCTTACACCATTTTCTTTTATTTAGTAAGCAGTTGGAGTTATGAATAAATTAATTAAAATTCTAATTAATCAATGAATTTGGTATATTGTACATTCATAGGAGTACATCTATGTTTTAGCTACGAATATGATATTTTTTGGGCATTTCCTGATAATATCAAGTCTTATTCCTATTTTGGCATTTCTAATTTCTGGAATTTTAGCCCCGATTAGCAGGGGCTGAAGAAAAACTTTTCTAGATTATGAATCAGGAATAGAACCAATGGGCGATGCTTGGTTACAATTTAGAATCCCGTTATTATATGTTTGCTCTAGTTTTTGTTGTTTTTGATGTTGAAACAGTTTTTCTTTATCCATGGGCAATGAGTTTCGATATTAGGGGGTATCCGTATTTATAGAAGCTTTAATTTTCGTGCTTATCCTAATTGTTGGTTCAGTTTATGCATGGCGAAAAGGGGCATTAGAAGAATGGTCATAATTCTTGAATATTTAGACAATAAAAAAAACATTGAGACAGTTATGAATTCCATTGAGTTTCCCTTACTTGATCGAACAACCCCAAAATTCAGTTATTTCAACTACATTAAATGATCTTTCAAATTGGTCAAGACTATCCAGTTTATGGCCGCTTCTCTATGGTAATTTTCAGTTGTTGCTTCAGTGAATTTGCTTCATTAATAGGATCACGATTCGACTTTGATCGTTATGGACTGGTACCACGATCTAGTCCTAGGCAGGCAGACCTAATTTTAACAGCAGGCACAGTAACTATGAAAATGGCTCCTTCTTTGGATTTCGATTATATGAGCCAAATGCCCGAACCAAAATATGTTATTGCTATGGGGAGCCTGTACAATTACAGGGGGATGTTCAATTACCGATTCTTATAGTACTGTTCGGGGCGTGGATAAGCTAATTCCTGTGGATGTCTATTTGCCGGGCTGTCCACCTAAACCGGAGGCCGTTATAGATGCTATAACAAAGCTTCGTAAGAAAATATCTCGAGAAATCTATGAAGATCAAATTAGGTCTCAACGAGAGAATAGGTGTTTTTACACCAACGACCAAGTTTCATGTTAGGTGTTTTACTACCAACCACAAGTTTCATGTTGGACGCAGTACTCATACCGGCAATTATGATCAAGGATTTTTCTATCAACCACCATCTACTTCAGAATGCCCTCTGACACATTTTTCAAATATAAAGAAGTTCGGTATCCTTCCACGAAGTGAGTGAATTAGACAGGATCCTTTTTGTACAAAAATACAATAATAAATAGCAAATCAATCTTCAAAAATTTCACCGTAATGTAAATGTGAAATACTTATACAAAATTTATACAAAAAATGCAGGAGAAATAAAAAAATACAAGGGTCGTTTGTCTGGCTTGGCTAGCCAAACATGGACTAATTCATAGATCTTTGGGTTTTGATTACCAAGGAATAGAGACTTTACAAATAAAGCCCGAGGATTGGTACTCTATTGCTGTCATTTTATACGTATATGGTTACAATTATCTACGTTGCCAGTGTGCCTACGATGTAGCACCGGGTGGGTTGCTAGCTAGTGTGTATCATCTGACGAGAATACGGAGTATGGTATAGATCAACCAGTATAGATCAACCAGAAGAGGTATGCATAAAAGTATTTGTCCCGGGGAAAACCCCAGAATTCGCTTCTATTTTTCTGGGTTTGGAAAAGTGCGGATTTTCAAGAAAAGAGAGAATCTTATGACATATGTTGGGAATCTCTTATGATAATCATCCGCGTCTGAAACGTATTTATTAATGCCCGAAAGTTGGAGTAGGATGGCCTTTGCGTAAAGATTATATCGCCCCCAATTTTTATGAAATACAAGATGCTCACTAAATGATAAAAAAGAAGAAACTAATCTGCATTTCTGCAACCCCAGATATTTCAAGGAATATCTGTACATTCTCTTATAGATCAGACAAAGTAATTGAAGTGAAATCGAGACCTTAGAATAATTGAAGTCTCATTCATATATATGGATGGGATAAACGAAAAAAAAATTAGGATAGGGATTCATTGAGGATTCTACAATTTGAACGATACTTATTTCCGGATGAGCCAAGCCAATAGGGATGAACTGAAAAGTTCTGCCTCTCATGAAAAAGTTCTGCCTCATGAACTATGTAACGTGCACATCAACATCAATTTATATGGCCGCTAAAAAGAAAAAGTAACATTAAAAGAGATGAAGAAAATAGAAATATCAAATAAAATACAAAAGAAATGGGTCGGATTCTATTATTTGTAATGTATCTGACATGAAGTTTTGACTATTCCCACTCCTGAACTTCCCTAGACTAAACATTTTGGTCTTTCAACCAACTAATTTAACCATTCGAATATTACTGAAGTATTAACATTCGATTTTTGTAGCGTAAGAAATAAAAGAAGGAAACAAAATCGAATAATTCATTTTTTTTACATACTTTATATACATAAGAATATACCTAGAACATACATCTATTCTTTACTCATATAGAAAGAGTATATCTCCAGACATCTAGATGGATAAATATGATAAATATGTATGATGATCTAGATAGCTAATAAATATGTATCTATTCCCCCATATTCATTAAAATGAATATGGGGAATAGATACTCATACTAAATTAAAATCATGTGCCAGAAACCAGATTTGAACTGGTGACACGAGGTTTTCAGTCCTCTGCTCTACCAGCTGAGCTATCCCGACCATTCTTGACGCATCATCCTCATTTTAAGAGATTACTTGAGTCTATGTCAACTAAAAAAAAGACTTTGTAAGTTTCAGTAGTAGTAATGATTATGTATTGTTAATCATTCATATAAAATTTCTTGCTCTTAAAGATAAGAGGAAGATAAGATGTTCATTTGTACGTTTATCATAAAAAAAAATTGTACGTGTATCATCCATATATTCAATTACATATTCCAAGATTTGTGATTGTGATAAGAAAAAAGAAAAATTCCACTCAGTCCATTTGTGAAAAGAATAGACTGAATAAGACTCATAACGAATTTATGAAAGAGGATATGGGATAAAGAAATGAGAGAGTTAAACGGGCCTTTTTGGGGATAGAGGGACTCGAACCCTCACGATTTCTAAAGTCGACGGATTTTCCTCTTACTATAAGATTTCATTGTTGTCGGTATTGACATGTAGAATGGGACTTTATCTTTATTCTCGTCTGATTAATTAGCTTTTCAAAGACGAATCTATCAGACTATGATGGAGTGAATGATTTGATCCAATGAATATTCAATTCATTCTTCAACTTGGAATTTATTTGATTCACATCTTTCATTTTGTGATATAAATATTCACAAATAGAGATTTTCAGTCTTCATTATTCATTAATCAATTGAAAGAATATTTCAGTACATATACGTATATATATGTTTATCCTTGATCCTTTCACTTTCTGGAATTTCGATGGAAGGACTCTTTTCCCTAACGCGAAAAGGAAATCTCGTCAACTCCATTCGTTGGAACAGCTTCCATTGAGTCTCTGCACCTATCCTTTTTTGATTCTCGCTTTCTTAACTTTTCTTTGTTTTCGGAAAACAGGATTTGGCTCAGGATTACCCATTTTTAATTCCAGGGTTTCTCTGAATTTGGAAGTTACCACTTGGTAAGTTTCCATACCAAGGCTCAATTCAATCAAGTCCGTAGCGTCTACCAATTTCGCCATATCCCCCTTTTTTTATTCTTTGAGATTAGGATCTCATTGAAATGCTTACTTTCATTTAAATTATTAGAATAAGGCCAGAAATTGTTAAATTCATTAGATACCGATCTTTCCTCCTATTTGATTTATTTTCTTTCATCTCTATCGGATACCCACCCATACTTTGGTCGAATCAAAAATAATTCTATTATTTCTGTATTCGCAATTCAATATACATAGATATATACCACATCCTATATATCTATTTTATATGCACCCCTCCCTCTATCCATTTTTCATGAAAAATTGGAATACTCGAAGGGTCGATTCTTTTTTTTTTTTCGAATTCTAATAATATTATATAATTATATAATATAAATAGAAAGAATAGAGGATACTCTATAATATAAATATTTGATATTCTATATTTTTTTTTCTATGTTCGTATTAATTTAATTATGTTATGAATAGCTGTAATAAAAGTTAATAACTAAAGATCCCAGTAGTTTATTAAATTACTATGCGGGCGCAATTTCCTGTTATGTGAGCCCGCTTAGCTCAAGAGGGATTAGAGCATCGCATTTGTAATGCGATGGTCATCAGTTTCGATTCCGATAGCCGGCTTTTTCTCTATTTGTTTTGATTTTTACATAATTGATAATTAATGTCTTTTTTAGGAATAAAAAAATTGGGGGAGTTCGATCTCTGTAGAAAAAAATCAAAGAAAGGTTCTGCCGCAAGCGAGTCCTTGTTGTACTTGATGATGTTGATCATGGAGACCAACTAAAAGCACTAGCAGGCAAGAAAGAATGGTTTGGTAAGGGAAGCAGAATCCTTGTTACAACAAGAGATCAGCATGTGATAAATGGTCACAAAAGAAAGTTCTCAGAAGACGCTCATAAAGTAAGCATTTACGAGCCTGACTTCTTGAACAACGTTGAATCACTTCAGCTCTTCAGTTATCATGCTTTTGGAAGAGACTATCCAACAGAAAATTTTGTGGAACTAGCTAAAGAAGTTGCATCTGTTTCAGGGGGACTTCCCTTAGCTCTAGAAGTATTTGGCTGCTTTTTGTTTGATAAGAACATAGACTCATGGAAAGACTTTTTAGAAAAACAGAAGCGTATCCCTCTAAAAGATGTCCAAAGAAGGTTGAGAGTAAGCTATGATGGACTTGATGATGAAGAGAGGAAAATATTCCTGGATATTGCCTGCTTTTTCTGTGGTATGGACAAAGATGATGCTGTTGATATATGGAAAGGAAGTGGCTTATCTTCCAACTTAGAAATTGAAGTTCTCTTACACAAGTCTCTTATTAAGATTGACAAAGACAACAAACTGGAGATGCATGAGCAGCTTAGGGACATGGGTAGATGGATTGTTAGAGAAAGCAACCCGTATGAACCATGTGCTCATAGCAGGTTATGGCTTCGGGAAGAAGTATTGGATGTGTTAGAAAATGACAAAGTATGAACCTAACTCAATCTTTCATTTTTCCCCAAAGAAGCTCCTTAATACCTTACAGCTCATCTTGTTGCTAAGTTGATCAACTTGTTTATGAACAGGGAACCAGAAATATTGAAGGCATTAGTCTTGATCTCGAAGGTGTGTTGTCCACAAAGCACACACGTTGTGAAGCTTTTACAAAGTTGTCTAATCTAAGGCTGCTTCGTGCAAATTTTGCAAATTTTTGTGGACATTACAAGCACATGTCCAAGGAATTGAGGTGGCTAGAATGGAGAGGGTGCCCACTAAAATCATTGCCAGATGATTTTGCTCTTGAGAAAGTCACTGTGCTCAACTTATCTGATAGCAAGATTGAACAAATGTGGCAGAGAAGATGGTGGTGGTCAAGAAAGAAGGTTAGCTGCAAATTTTGCATTTCCTATGTGTTTGGTTTAGATTTCTTTCTCAAATAAGAGTTTTTTTCCTTTGCTGCAGATTCATCTTTTGCAAGTTCTTGATCTGAGTAATTGTATTCACTTAAAGTCAACTCCTGATTTTTCTAGCTTACCAATGTTACGGAAATTGTATCTCTGTGGCTGTGAAAATCTGATAGAGTTGCATGAATCAATTGGCAATCTTAAGAATCTGGTAATATTAAACATGAAGGAGTGCTCCAAGGTAGAGAAGCTGCCAGACGGTTTATGTGGGCTGAGTTCCCTAAAAGAGCTTTGGCTTTCACGCATGCCGATACGGTTGCTGCCTTACAATATAGGCCTTTTAGAGAACCTTCACCAGCTTTCCCTGGACTCATGTGTACGCCTGAAGGAGCTGCCGGATTCATTAGGAAACATGACAAGACTCAAGGAGTTGGACCTGAATTTTTGTGTAAACTTAAGGAAACTACCTGATTCTATTGGCAATATCCAAAATCTTGCTGAACTTGACCTCTGTAATAGTGGCATTGAATATCTTCCCAACACTATTAGTGGGCTCGAGAAGCTGATGGAGCTGAACTTATGGAATTGCAAGATGTTAACCAGTTTACCAGATTCAATCCAAAGAATGACTAAGCTGGTGAAGTTAGATGTTAGAGGCTGTGGGAACTTAATATTGCCTCGTTCTATTGGTGACATGAAGAATCTAGTTGAACTCAACCTTCAGGATATATGGAGTAAAGAGCTTCCAAACACCATAGTGTCCCTTACAAACTTGAGAAAACTGAAACTATTCAATTGTGGCAAGCTTGAGCATCTACCAAATCAAATTGGTTGCATGTGCGGACTTGAGAAGTTGGATTTGAGATTTTGCAAGTCTTTAAGGACGATTCCTGATTCCATTGGCAGTATGAGAAATCTTGCCGAACTCGATCTCTCATTCACTGGCATTGAATATCTCCCTGAATCTATGATGTCCCTTGAGAAGCTTACAACACTTAGGATGTTGAGATGCACGAAACCAAGAGGCCTGCCACTGGGGAGGATGAAAAGATTGCAGCATATATTAGTCATGGGAAGTGGAGAGGAAGAATTTAGACATGAGGAATACTATGAAGTGCCAGAAGGTATGATGTCAAAGCATGGATTCTGCCAACAAAGCCAAGAAGATAGGGAAATTGAACTGATTGATTATGAAGAAGACTATGCTACATGGGTACTTCGGTGGGAGTTGTCCATTAAGTTGGTGAATCAGGAAAGATTGATCAAAGTGGAAGAGACGCGCATGAAGTCTTGGGGTTGGCAAACGGGCATGCAATGGCTGGGACTCATTTTTCCGAGGGAGTTCATGTGCACTGATCAACCTAGGTGCAAGAAGCCGCGAATTCAACTTCCTCGTTAGATGCTGATCATAGTCGCTCACTCAAAGGTATCCAACTCATAATGTTTGAATGATTTCTTTCAGTAATGATATTCACTGAATCGTTGGTTTGTTGACAACTAGAGAGAGAGAGATCGTGGACTTCAGCATCATCCCATCTCTTGTTCTCTCCTCTCTCCCTAACGACAGAGAGATTGAGAAGAGCAATAAGAGTTCACTTTTGGGCCCACACTCCGGTGGACAGACTGATTAACTTAGATCGGCATAAGAGTGTATAGACGTACCACATTATCTGGCCACCTTCCTGTAGTTGTGCAACCACAACATCTACCATTAAGTGGAAGGCAGTGGTAGGTTGGTTAGTATGCTAAATGCTCCTACTACATCAATGCTAAACTTAAACCTATATGGTGTATTATCATCCTACGGTCTACTTGGATATTTACAACATTGATTGAAACGTGTGTTTCTGATATATAATTTCTTTATCAAACTTATTGCAGAAGGAAGCATCAATATCGAATTTAATAACACAGAAAAAAGTTGTGGTTGTTGAAGAGGAAAATGAGCTATAAACCAGAGGAGCCAGACAGAGTTCAGCACTGTTCTGCTTGATCAACCCTTAAACTTGTTTCCAGAATTCTCAACAGGTCTATAATTTCAGTTCAATAACTGCATTGGTGTCAACAGAAACTAACATTCTGCCTTGAAGGCAGCTGCCTGGAAAGAGGGGGCTCATCACACCTTTTCCCATCTTCATGAATCTTGAACTATAATCCTTTCCAATATTCATATTTTGCTCAGCTGCACAGGTGATAGGCCACTTAAAGAGATAAATGTTGGAACTCGAAGAAACCACATCCAATGGTGAGATTTAGATTGCACCACTGGGAGTATGACCTTGAGCTGAAAACTCTTAGTGGGTGTTTCATTACAAGGCTTGGGCCCATAGAATTGGAATTGTATGTAATGAAGTCTATGCTTCAATGTAGCAACAGAAGATCGATGAGCAATTACCACTAATAGTCAATCACAAGACCTTAGAAAAGGCTATAATCGCATAAGTGCAAAGATGACACAAAAGGCTTTTTGAGAGAATGTATATGATGGAATTTATAGAAGAGAAAGAAGAGAGGAGAGTAAGTGGAGAGAAAGTGAGAGCTGGGAAAAGGGTCTAGCCATCCCAATGACTAGCTAGACTAGCCGTTGTGGTTGGCCCTTTTGGCCATTCGGGCTGGCCTTATAATCACAGACCTGGGCCTCAACCCTGGTTCCATCTTTTAACACCCAGCTCAAACTAACGGTATCATGGCTAAAAGTTTGCTAACCAAAAACTGAAATTGTGAGGTTGGTAGCGACTTGGTGAAGACATGCAAACTTATATTCAGATCTTACAAACTATAATGCCAAATTGCCTTGTAGATGATCTTCACGGACGTAGTGATAGTATCTCAATATGCTTGGTGGACTCATGAAATGTATGGTTATTGGCTATATACATAGTGCTCTTGTCACATTACATGATTGGAGTGGTTTCTAATGTCACTCTCAAGTCCTATAGTAGCCGCCTTAACCAAGTTAATTCAGTGGTGTTGTTGGTCATTGCACGATACTCAACTTCAATTGAAGAAAGAGATACATTTTGTTGTTTCTTATATTTTCAAGATATAAGAGAGTTACGAAAGAAAATGCAATAACATGTAGTGAAGTGCCTGTCATTTACATTAGCACCCTAATCAACATCAGTATATGTAGATAATTGAAATAAAGAAAAAGATGATAGAAATACTCCCTTAGTTGCAGTTTGTCGAATATATCAAACAATTCTCATGACTACACTCATATATATGCAGATGTGGGTGCATGTTGGAATTGACTTAAAGTGTGAATTGCATGAGCAATATCATGATATGTTATGGTGAGATAAGTGAGTGTCCTAATCATCTATTTGCAAGGAATAAGATCACTTATTCTCCATCAAAAGTCACATTTTTTTTATTGATCACTTCAAGTGTTTCAACAACTTTATCATATGTAAGTTCTGATATAAGAATAATATTATTAATAAATTTAGTTTGTGATAAAAAGAAACCTTTATGCTAGGCAGATCTACTATTGAAGTGATTCACCTTTTGAGACATCTTATAGAACATTTTAGAGCAAAAAAGAAAGACCTTCACATGATATTTATTGATATCATTTATGTAAAGCAAGATCTTACCAAGTGCTTGCTTGATTCTATTGATAAATGTTTGAATGCTTAATAGCATAAACAACTATAAGAGTTCTCACGATTGTCATCCTAGTAATAGGAGCCAAGGTTTTCTCATAATCAATTTTATATTTTTGGGAGTATCCTTTGACAACTAATCTAGCTTTATATCGATCTAGAGAACCATCACCATTGGTCTCAATGTTATAGACCCACCTATAACCTATAACTTTGTTATTTTGTGGTCTACAAACAATGTCTAAGTTTGGGCTTTGTATAGAGCAGTGTTGTTTGATGCGTATCGTATCGCGTATCGCGTATCGCTAGGCTCCACGATACGGGCATATCGTATCGTATCGTATAGTACTTTAATATTAAAAAACTATAAAAATTATTTAAAAATCAATAAAATTAGTAAAAATCCGAAAAAAATCAAGAAAATTTTGGAAAAATCTGGTAATTGCTTTAAATTCATATAATGCAAAGTTTAGCACAAATTGAACATTCAATATTGAACAATTGCATCCAAAATTATATATTTTGAATCAAAAATTGAAATACATTTACATTTTACATATTGTAAATTTGTATCAGGATCATTAACTAAATAATCTTCATCTTCTCCTTGATGATGTTGTTGCACTTCAAATTAATTCATGCAATGTTTTCTTCGGTTAGGACTTAGGAGTACATTTTCTTTGTTATCTTCCATAATCCACTCATCTAATATATCAAAATTAACAAACTGCTATCTTTGTACATATAGTTATCATATTTGCTAATTTTCATATGTGAGCAAAACAATGAGCTCCATTTCTTTGATTATTGAGTCTATGACACCTCAATGATGTGATATTATTACTTGATGATATTTCCTTTTTCTCTTATTGGAGACTAGCTTTTTAACTAATGGTTGAGCTCCATTTTTCACTTCACATACTAAGTTAAGCCTCACACACATTGATCATGTTCAACTCAATGAAAGTCATGTAATGTGAACCCTAAAATAGTGAAGTTGTGAAATCCCCACTCAATGAATCGAGAGAACTAAATGTTTTTAATTGTTTGTGATCTCATGAAATTAGAAACTGTTAGCAAAAATATACCTAAAAGTTTTAACAGAAAGGGAAATGATTTTGTCACAAATTTTTTTTGTTCATATATTATTCTTATTAAATAAATAAAATTATAAACCCAAATTATAAGCATATTGGAGGATGCCTTGAGGGGAAGGGAAGAGAGGGCAGAAATATGCAAAAAAAATTTGAAAAAAAAAATTGATTTTTTTTTGGGCATATCGCCCGTATCGTACGATATGGCACGATAATCTGTATCTTACGATAGAGGTTACCGTATCGTACGGATAACACTGGTATAGAGCATCTAATTCTTTATTCATAGCATAAATCCAGACTTGTGATACCTAAGCTTCTTTAAAGGTTCTAAGTTCCTTTATTGCTGAAATAGCGGTCAAAAGAGCTTTATGCCTTGGTGAGAAACTATCATAGGAGACGAACCGTTCAAGAGGTAGTTATGATCGGATCTTCTAGGCATAGATGGTGTGATATTAGAAGTTCTCATAGAATAATATTATTCAAAAGGGACTATAGAATACCTTAAAGATGTGTGTTCTTCTAGATTATTGAATGAAGTTTATGCTTCAATGTAACAACAGAAGATCGATGAGTAATCACTACTAATAGTCAATCATAAGGCTTTAGAAAAGGCTACAATCGCATAAATGCAAAAATGACACATAAATCATAATAAATATTATTCAATAGCCACAAAAGGCTTGTTGAGAGAATGTACATAGGTGAATTTATATAAGAGAAAGAAGAGAGGAGAATAAGTGGAGAGAAAGAGAGAGCTCTGAAAAGGGTTCAGCCAGCCCCAATAGCTAGTCAGTTGGTCCTAATGGCTACTAGTTGTTGGACCCCCAAGGGCTAGTAGCCGTTGGGGCTGACCTTGCTGGCCGTTGGGGCTGACCCTTATGGATGGCCTTTGTGATCACACAACAGGGCCGAAAGAGAGAGGAGAGTAAGTGGAGAGAAAGAGAGAGCTGGGAAAAGGGTTCAGCAGCCCCGAACGGCTAGTGGTCCTAATGGCTAGTAGCAGTTGTGGCTGGCCTCTGTGATCACACAACAGGGCTGAATGACCCTGGTTCCATCTTTTAACTCTGTAGTCTAGTTCTCCTTGTAATCAAACGTCAGCCTTGGTGCCTAATAAATATAGCCCTGGTTTATATTGGATTGAGTCCCTGAAATTGGGAGTGCAGCAACAATTCTGCAGGTTGGGCCTTGTAATCAAACACCACCTTAAGTTACAGCACCACTTGGAGCTATATACTCTGAGTTATACTTCATGTATACCATACTTAATATTGTACATGGACTCTTTGCTTCAGCTGGATGAGGTCCTCTTCATCCTCTATGCTTTCTGAGAGTCTCAGATGTGGGAATTTTTCTTTTCTTGGTTTCATGGATGAACAGCCCACAGTTCTACCATCGGTTCTGTATTATACCAGACCGTCAGTGGCATAATAATTTTCAGTAGCCAAATGCTAAAGTTCTTGGCATGAGGTGAATAGCCACTGTTATACTGTGAGTTCTGTATTATAGTCCACGGATTCAGCCATGAGCTTGACTTTTTTTATTTTCTAAATTTGGGTGGAAGAAATGCTCCAACTAGTGCAACAAGATCAGATAGTGCTTGCTAATGTTTTCCTTTGGAAATTTAGTGGTCAGCTCTAGTTTGCTGATTAGATACGGGAAACTTTAGTGGTCAAATTGAAACCAAAACTGGCAGTTCAAACCACCAGTTTGACATTTTTTTATTTTTTTATTTTTAAGTTTTCCTATTTTGAATGGTTTGGCACATGATAGGGCTATGTGGAAACAAAGAATCCATGTAGCTGACCCCATATAGTTGTTGTTGTGGGACTCAAACCTAACTGCAAACAGAACTGTCCCAGTACTAGTATCAGAACCGGCCAAGTCTAACCAGAAGCACCCATAGCATTGGCTCACCGGTACCAGTACCAGAACTGTCCCTGGAAGGAGAGGGGTTGTATGTGTGCCTGGCTGTTAGACTTTGGGCTCCCAATGTAACCAAGGAAAAACAAATCTAGACCAGAAATCAATGTGAATTGATCAAGAACCACAAAGTGTCATTATGAAAAGTAAAATTCAGATCCATAACATTTCAACTGCTTGATAGAATGCAATCCCGAGTCATGATATTCAGATCGATACCCCTTCAATTTAAGAGGAAAATACTCTTCTTCGTATATGATTTATATTTCTTTTTTATAATCCAAGTGTTCCTGGTTTCATACTACACCTATTGTTACAAGAATCCAGGTCCGATACTGCTAGATGAATCGACCAACTTGAATATATAATGTGTTAGTGATTTCTCAAAATAAAAGGAATGGCGATAAAGATTGAAGAATGTTGGCGTCTGAAAGGCACGACTAAGGTGCCCCTTCATTGTTTGTGAAGGTCTTCATAGCAGCCCTTTGTGTGTAGCTGTGAAGCCACGACTGTTCACGTCTTAACACTATGGTAGGAACAATGGTGGATCTACATGACGGTGGGGCAAGGTCGTTTCCCTGAAAATTTGAAAATTTACGGTAAAACCTGCTTTTTACAGTGAATATATGGTTGAGATTCACGCTTTGCCCCCCTTCCCCCCAACACAATGAAATATGTACATCGCTCCCTCTAAAACTAGTTTCTATATCCACCACTGGGTAGGAACCAAGCATATATTAAATGGAGCCTTACTAATGAAACCCTTATTTTAGACAATCGATCAACCTCCACCAAAATCCTCATAATCTCCTCAGTCTTCCTCTATCTCTCATCATTCACCCAAGCTTTGATGCAAGGGGAAATACCATCAACACGACCACCATCTCCTCCAATGCAAGAGGCGGCTGCTTGGACTGGTGATAAATGTTGGAAGGCAGTTTCAACCCAATAATGGCTTACATATTAGTGAAATTGGCCATATATTGTAACTAGGAGTGCCTGTCTAACTTGGTGCAAATGGCAGAAAGTTCAGGTTCCACTCATTTTTAATATTCGACATTGAACATTTTTGTTGATCTTGTTAAAAGCTCAGTCCAGATCAGAGTAGGTATGGCCGAAAAGCGTATTGATACAGAAGCCCCCAAAGAGAATCTGGGGTTCTTAAAACTGACAAATAACAACTGGTAACACCAAAGACAGGATTATAAGTTATAATCGATCCATTATGAGCCCATTAAAGTAACCAAAAGTAAGCGACATAGAAATAAAGCAAATAAATATCGTTCAAAGAGAAACTGTCAAAAGATGAAAAAGCTCTTTTAGAACCACCTTAACCATTTTATAAAAGAGACCGAAAAAACATCAAGGAAGCAACAATCAAGCATTGGTTTTAGTTTTTCTCAAATTTTGTAGTTTCTATTTTTTAGATTATGTTTTTCCTTCTTGTATTTGACACCGAATCTGAAAATAAATTTTCACTCGCGTCCTTTCAAAATTAAGGAAAGCTCAATAGCTTCTTCCTTGACACGGAATTCGTTAATTTCTAGTTCAGCTGAGCAGGGATGGTAATGAAACGGGTCAGAAATGGGTATTCCCTACCCGAACATCAATTTTGGTACACACCAACTCTGGGACCAGTCCTTTTCTCCTTATAGAGGACGGAATTCGTTAAGGACGCTCCGTACCCTATTCAAATCCCATTAACTTTTTAAAATATAAGTATTTCTTATGAAGATTTAATCATTTCTAACTTCAATCCAAACAATTGAAAATGCTAAAATTATACAGTTAAAAATTTAAAAATTTAATGTGTATATATAAGATTGAGGATGCAATATGCAAATTTTATTTGAATTAATCTTAACCATATGATTAAGAAAGATGAACTAATGGGATTGGAAAATAAATAATAAAACGTATTATATAATTAAGATTAATACCTTACTTTTTTACATTTCGATTTTTAATATCACTTTTGTTATCCCCACGGACAGAACCCCCTCTCTCTCTCACACACACTAGCACGGACTCAATCCACAGATACAAGCACAACTGGCTTAAGAGAGATCAAGAAGAGACTACGGGGAGACCAAATGATTCCTTCGGAAAACCAGACAGAAGAAAATATTGGGACGAAGGCAACCGGCAGGGGACGGCCAGATAGGGAAGATTAAGCAAAAGGGGTGCCGGAACGAACGACAAATCGAAGCACACAGAATGCCCAACAGATGAAGGGGATCTAACAATTTTCACGGCCGACGCGCCATTTTTATAGGGCTAACTCGTTGGAGAACACACCGGCGGGAAAGCTCCTGCCCGTTTGACTACCTCTCGTTTTCCGGACACTCTTAAAAAGGTTAAACCATCATATAAACGCCAGCAGGAAAACGCCTGCACCTTCGTCGGAACAGACACTCTTAAAAAGGTTAAACCATCATATAAACGCCAGCAGGAAAACGCCTGCACCTTTGTCTCCCTCCCTCTATTTGGTCATCCGCTTAACATAGTCTCTGCAGAAACTTCATGGGGAGCTTCGAATTACCAGAGGGGTGCGTAACGGAAATGATAGACAATATAAACATTTAATTATTTAGTTTTCAATACATATACACATGCGCAAGCGCGCACACACACACACACACACACACACACACACACATATATATATATATATATATATATATATATATAATATTCATGAAGGGTTTATTGATGACGTAGTTGTGACATCATAACTTACTGATCTAATCTGCAAAAAAACAGGAACGAAGAGGGATAACAAGCCCACTCTTTATCAAAGATGACAAACATGACTAAGTTATGACAGACAAAGCAAAGAAATCACCATACATCAGACGGTGGGTTCGCCAGGGAAGCCTGCATCGATGTAAGGATCGCTCCATTGAAGTCACTACAGAAAGAGGACGATGCCCATGCACAGATAAAAGTTCGTTACCACAAAAATAATGATGCCGGCATAGAGAGTTGTCTCAGTGCTCGAGCCAGACTCTAACAGTGCCGGCAGCCCCATCATCAGAAACATAAGAACCGTTACCCAGAAAATCACCAGACGGTCAGAACCCATTTGACAAAGTTCCTGGTTCTCACCTTGTTCCTTCACAGTAGAGGACTCACTGAGAGAGATAGAGACAACCTTTATAGCTGCTCGAGTCAAATAGCAATCAGGTCGGTCTTCCTTTTCGTCGGCTCCGAAAATCCGTCAAAAGTGGTCATAAGGCGAGAGAAGGTAGTTGGCGTTTATCGTGGACTTTCTCGTTGCGTGTATTTTAGATATTTCTATAATAATTAAGGAATAATTTTATAAAACTATCCTATTCCTTTAAGTAATCATAGTATCTATCTCTTTCATTATCTTACCGGATAATTTTACAATATTCTAAGAACCAATACAAATCTTATTATCAAGAATTAGCTTTCTTATCTCATCCGTTCATACTGAAAATGTGGAGGCCCTCTCTGCAATTTGTTCACTACATTTGATCGACAATATAGCAAGACTAACTTTTTTATCTACACCCTGCATGATGTGAGAACCCTTAGCAATTGATTGAATATATCCGTGTAAAAATATAGAGGTCCTTCCTTTTCATTGTATTCAGGCTCTCCAATGCATCGCTAAGAAGGGACATCCCAATAAAATGCTCATAATTTTTATAATTCATGATATAAAAATTGACAAAATTTTACGTTGGTTGTCCTTTATATTGGTAAACACCATCATAACTTTTAAATAATACTCATACCTTGCAAAAACAGAGAGAACACATGAATATATATTTGTGAGGTTACAGATTCCAGTTCTCATATATATATATATATATATATATATATATATATATATATATTCTATAATATTTTTCTTATGTTGTATTTTTCCCTTTTTCAACAATTATTACAACCCATTGGAAGCCAATATATGATATTAATATAGGTTCTTAGGTGAAAGTCCTATCCCCAAACTCTTAAAGCTAACTTGTTTTAGCCCCTTGGATGGTAAATTGATAAAAATTATCAATTGAAGGAAAAAAAAGTAAATGAATTGTAATTTTAAAGAAAAAGGAGCAAGTCAAATAGACATTTTTTTCTTTTGGGCCAAATCCAACTAGTTCAAGTCGATGAACGCTCTAAGGAACACTAATTAATTATTGGGATTTAATGCAATAAGTTACAATTTTCCAACCAAACCAAGGTTTTGACTGAAGAGATATTTTACCCTCAACTTTATTTGACTCGAACTCCCCTGGATCTAAAATTTTGGGCTGAAAGTACTCTCAACAAGATCGGTTTGAAACAAGCAGGCTAAGAACCAACTGGAACCAAAACTGATGTCGGACTCAAACTCAAAACCAGGGAGCATCTAATTTGGTTTTGGTTCTACCTTTCATAGAACCAAAATAGGGTTGAAACTAACGGTTTCATATTTTATTTTTTTTAGATTTCCAAATTTCTAATGATTTTTTTGGTTCCGAATAATTGGTGACTCAAACCAGAACCAAGGGTTTTGAATTGGCACCGGGCTGCCTGAACTGGAACCACCCCGGTTACAGTTCAACGTTCTAGGAAATCCAGAATCGGTGATTAGGGTTTATCGGAAACGAGCTGTGTCTATTTTAAACTTCATCAAAATAAGTTGTTTTTTCTAAGCCCTTAATTTCGATGAAGCAATCCAAGACATTCCATCTCTTTTAATAAAAAATCTAATTTCAAGTGTTTGATTCCAAATCGAGGTTTCCAATCGACAACTTAATGTCACCTTCCTTATGTATAGCTTTTTCAATTATTGTATACATGTATACGTACTACATATATACACATACAAATTACAAAAATTATATATGTGTATGCCTTGTATAACATATATGTAATTGAAAAAACTATATATATAAATATAATATATATAATAATAATAAAACTATACATATATACATGTAATAGAAAAACTATATATTTATACATATAATGAAAAACCTATACATATATATATATATATATATATATATATATATATATATATATATATATATATGATACCTGTAATAAAAAAATTATATGCATGTGTGTGCGGGGGCCGGCCCAACATTTAGAGGCTCATATAAAATGTGGGCTGACCCGGTTATACCCATATTGACATTTCTAACTGATACGGGTTGTGGCTACTTTATCGTTCATTGTGGCGTGTATTTTAGATATTCCTATAATAATTAAGGAATAATTTTACAAAACTATCCTATGACTTTAATGAATCATACTATCTACCACCTTCATTAGCTTACCAGACAATGTTCCGATATTCTAAGAACCAATACGAATCTTATTATTTAGGACTAACTTCCTTACCCCGCATCTGTTCATACTGAAAATGTAGAGACCCACTCTACAATTTATTCACTATATTTGGGTGACAATATAGTGGGACTAATTTCTTTACCCACACTCGTCCATGATGTAGGAATCCTCTCTACAATTGACTAATTACATGCGGACGAAAATGTAGAGGCTTTTGCTTACTTTTCACTTCATTTAAGCTCTCCAATGCATCGCTAAGAGGAGACGCCTCAATGCAATGCTCATAATTTGTATAATTCATGGTATAAAAATCCGAAAAAGTTTTATCCAAGCTACTCAAAACCTAACACAACCCCGTCTTTTATCGAGACTTGAAACTCTCCTAGGGAACCAAAAAGGTGACTCATTGCATGTTAACTGCCTCTGATTCCAACTGCAAATCTATGAAGCAATCATTTGTTTGTATGTACAAATCAGTACCTTGGTCCATATATATGGATTTTTTTCCGTGGAAACATGCACCAATTTTTGAAGGTTTTCCTTTTTCTTTTTTTTGAATGTTCATTATTGCCATTACACATCTGAAACCATCCCTATTCATATCAAACATGAAGTTCGATTCATAAAACATGTTGTAATAATTATACTACCACCGAACAAGTTCAAGAGAATACCTGGTGAAGAAGTTGAGGAATGCTAAGGCCAGATTCCAATAAAGAGTTGTCCCTGATCACCATGGAGTTATCCAGATATAACTCTTTGACACTATGCCCTTCAACGTTAAGTCCTCTGCCTTGTGTGCCTTGAAAACCAGGGTTCATGTGTCCATGAACTTCTAATCGAGGAGTTGCAACAGAACTACCATATACTCCTTCATGAGCTGAACTATCAGGATTTAGTGGATTGCTAACTGACATGGGCTGTGGCTACTTTCTCGTTCATTACCTTTTTATGCCATGTATTTTAGATATTCCTATAATATTAAGGAATAATTTTACAAAACTATCCTATGTCTTTAACAAATCATAGTATCTACTACCTTCATTAGCTTACCGAACAATGTTATGATATTCTAAGAACCAATATGAATCTTGTTATGTAGGAGTGGCTTCCTTACCCCCACATCTATCAATACTTAAAATGTGGAGACTCTCTGTACAATTTGTTCACAACATTTGAGCGACAATATAGTGGGACTAACTTCTTTATCCACACCCGTTCATGATGTGGGAACCCTTTGCAATTGATTGAATATATTCGTGTGAAAATATACAGGCTCTTACTTACTTTTCAATGCATTCGGGATCTCTAATGCGTCGTTAAGAGAGAACGCCCTAATGCAATGCTCATAATTTGTATAATTCATGGTATAAAAAATCGACAAAGTTTTATGTTAACTGTCGGAATCCTAAGGCAATACTCCTTTATTTGGACTTGGGACCGGCCATGCAAGGGTGATCCCATGAGCGGATATATATATATATATATATATATATATATGAATGATACATGTAATAAAAAATTATATCCCAAACACTTTAGAAGCTCATATGAAATATGGGCTGACCCGGCTCAACCCATATTGACATTTGTAGATGACATGGGCTGTGGCTACTTTCTCGTACATTACCTTTTTGTGGCGTGTACTTTAGTTATACATGTAATAATTAAGGAATAAGTTACAAAACTATGCTATGGGTTTTCAAATTCTATGTTTTGAGACTTTGTGGTCCTTTACGAGGGACATAAGTTTTTTTTGTTAATTAAATAGAAACTCAAGATTTTTATTGTTAATATTTTAGTTACGTATGAGAAAAACTAATATCATTAACTACAAAGTCTCTATTTCATTAATATTTGAAACTTCAAGTTCTTGATTGATTAACGACGAAAACCTCATATTATTTTAAAATATTAAAGAAAATTAAAATATAAAATGCAACTTGTACGCACTCAAAAGAAAAGAAGAAAAGTCTTATTAGCAACCAAATATTCATCTCAAAGTATTATATTACCCATTTCTAACTTAAAATGCAGCACCATACTTGTGTAGTATCCTTGAAGGTTCTTTATCTTATAACCAAGAGAACCACCACTCCATGCAAAAACCCTTTCTTTTTTTCCACATTCACGGTTGTGATAAGTTATTTCCGAATTAGAACCCTTTCCATCAAACAAATAAAAAAAAGTAGAAAAACTTCATCAAATTGAAGTTAAATGACCCTTATTTTACAAAACCAATGACTCGAATGAAGCCATTTCCAGATAATAGAAGACTACCATTTGTCTTTCATCTCTTTTATGCCACATTCACCGTTTCGATATTCATACTATTCATCTCTTCACTTGTGTAGATGTAAATCTTCCTCACAGACTTAGTTGAACCTCTTGGCATAAGCAAAATAAGCAAAAGCATGAAATAAAATCAATAAATCAAATAAATGATAATATCAAACCACTGACTCTAAAAATTCACTGAAATTCTGTTTGAATTGATCTTTTTCTCTCTTTCTTCTTCTTCTCTCTTTCTTATCGGATCTGAAACGTTATAGGATGATAGGGTATCATGCATTCCAGTCGAACTTGAGCCATGGGCCACTGAAGAAATGGTATTAGATGATCGGCAATGAGATGGAAATGCAGAGAGAGAGAGAGAGAGAGTTCAGACAATCGATTGATCGAAGTATATCGTTGAAATTTCTAAAATTTAGCAGTAACAAAATCAGAATCATTATATTCAAACGATCAATTATGTTTTTCCTTCAATTTTATGAACCGGATCAAATATAGTGCCGATCCAATAAATCAATTTAATTTTAATTACTTAACTTTGCTATATTTCATGCCAGCAGCGGATGTACATGACCGCTTAAGGGAGCAGTCGTCCTCTGGCGACATCCCATTTCATGACAGCAGCGGATGTACTTAACTTTGTTATATTGCTAAATAAATTTCATTTACTTTTTCGAATTTAAAAAACCACCTTTCCCGATTTTTTTTTGAAAAAGGAGTAGGTTGTAAATGTTTGAAAACCCCACTTTTATTTTTCAAATATCTGGTGACATCCACCCTTATAATTTTCAAGAGCTCCCCAAAATTTCTAAACGCCCATATTATTTTCTGAAATTTGACGAAAGGACAAATTGGATTTCAAATTTGGCACGTCGTCTATACGTTAAGTCTTTTGTAAATTCCTTCTTCTTGCTGGTTATTGGACATCACATCTCCACAATTGGAAGAAATTTCAGAGAACTTCAGTTCGCTTCGGTAGCCGGACCTACCGAGTTGTAGGCAACAAAGTTAAAGGCGGTTGGTCTCTTATATTTGCGTGCAGACAAATCTAGAAAGAATTTCTAGGAAATAATCTTCTATTTTTTAAAAAGTCTTCTTGTGGCTTTTCACCCAGAGCGTTTGCTGATCGGCAGGACGATTTGTCTTAACGGCAACGTCCTTTGACGCCCTTGTTCTTGGCGACGAGCTCGAATCTCTGGGGTGTGTTAATCTTTCGTAGAAAAAGTGTGTTTAAGTGCTTTCAATTAAAAAGAGTAGAGTGTACATGATCCAAGTCTTCTAGTTTCATTATTCATCCTAATTGTTTTGCATCTACAGGTTAATTCCTCACATTTTTACTATTGCAAAAAAAGAGAAGTAGAATCATAGTTCTTATTCTAGTTTCATAGTAATTAATATTCTTGTATTCTCTTTGCATAGGTTTTCTTTAATTTTATAAAAATAATTATTTAAAATTAGTGCACACTACAAATCTTAATTTTTTGCAAACTAAGATCTTTCGCAAATCAGGATCTTATATAAATCAGGATTTTTTGCAAATCGGAATCTCTTTATCTCGTGCAAATTAAAATTTTCTACAAATTAGGATTTTCTACAAATTGAGATTTTTCATACCTTAGGATTTCTGTACCTTGCACATACCGCAACATCACACATATGGTAGGAATCGAACCTTCTGTGTCTCAGTCAATCTACTCGTTGCTCATGTTTTCTTTTCTCAATTTTAATCTTTTCTTATTTAAAGAATCAAAATTACATCCCTTGAGGGAAAACAACAGAAAGGAAACAAAATCATACAAAATGAGAATGGGGATATCTTCGATTCGAAGTAGTGCCTATACAAACTCATAGGAGTGGTATTCCGGTCTGAGTTTGGTATTCCGGTCTATTGATTGAGGCTCCCGTCTCAGGTTAAAAACAAAAAAGATTGTTGTTGTATTTTCGAGCCGTAGAATGGCTGACCCTTGCATTTTTCTTAGAGGTGTTGTCAGTGGTGAATGTACATTTTACAGTGAATACATGGTTGAGATTCAAGTTTAGCCCACTTAATATCATGAAATATACATTTCTTCTCTTTTAATTCTATTTTATAGATCCCCTACTGGGTATCGTATACATGTGAAGAGGGGAAAGTGTCTTCGAGTATGTGAGGGTGATCATAAAATGAGCAGCTTATGTCTGTGGAGTTGAGTGTACATTCTAGGTTGAGAAAGTCATGCATATGAGTCAACTGGAAGCCCTCAAGAAAAGTTTGGACATCGCTTGTAGGACGTCTGTGCTTAGATTTGCTTTTGAGAAGCCTAACTATTTAAAACCATTTTATGTATTTTAAGGATTTTCCTATTAGAACATATTTTTCTATCGGTGTTACTATTCATCCACCCACTTTTAATAAACATACATTCTTTCATGCATTTTTTTTCAAAAATACCCTTTGCAGTTGATTCTCTCTTTTCTTCACTCCACCATTGAATCTTTCACCACCTTCTTGATGATTTTGTTGATTCTTCTCCATTGTGATTTTATTGTATCCACTATCATTTCATCATGCTTGAAAAGTGATTTTATCATTCTTCAAAATCAACATTCTATTTCTTCTCCACCGTCCTTTCATTCTATCTTCAATGATCATATTTGGATCAATTTTGAAGTATTGTGCTTGCATTCATTATTGATCATCTATAATTTTTTAATTTGAAATCGAGATTAATAAGTATATATCCATTTAAAAATTTTATTGAATATTTTATCATTTCACCAACAATTGGGAGAAGTCACCACTCGAGAAAGAGATGCACTTGGGATGTGAAGCCATGCGGTTAGCGCCACTGCCGATTTGCACCGGGTAGTCTTGTTGCCAATAACTACAACGTGTCTTGCATCTATAGCTCATGAGTATGATGCGTGTATATCTGCCTCCATGAACACGATATGGGTGTGTTACTTTACGTGAACTGGCATGTCTTGATCACGACCTACTAATATTCAAAAGTGTCTGTTTGTAGGAGCATAGTCACCCACCAGACAGAGAAAAAGGGAAGTGTTTATGTGATGATGGTGACAATGGCTAGGGATGCTCATTGAATGGAAATAGGTGGCCACAATGATGATGGTAGTGTTGCAACAAGTGACAATTTTCAAAAGGATTTCATGGAACCATCGATGGACAAAGAAAGCTCATATCCCCACTAAATAGAGAAAGTGACAAAAAAAACTCATACTAGCATTGGAGGGAAGGTAGAGGGCGGCGGAAGTGGTGATGGTGACCATCAGCATGCGTGTGGAGGTAGAGAGAGAAGGTGTAGAGGAGAGAGATAAAAATAAGAAAGATCCTAGATGCATTGACCGCACCCAAAAAACAATTGTGACACTTTGATTGTGTCGAAGTTGCATGACACCGCGTCGATGCTACACCGACACGGTGTCTGTGTCGATGTCGGTGTTGCACCAGTAGAAGTACTCACACTTCACCTCCTAGAGGTGCCAATGTGATATAGTCATAATATAAACTTAAATATTAACATTTAGATCCTAAACTAAATAATCTTTAGTTCTTCTTGTCCTTTTCTTTCATATTTACTACCATTAACAAACACTACTATTTGCATTATCAACTAAACAAATCATGATCTCAAACATCAACATAATGCCCCTTCGATTGAGGATGTCTCGACATTTATCTGCCATAATAAACCTAAATGCTTAACATAACAAAAAACAGTGATGCATACATCTATGACAAAAAGTCAAATAAAGAAAAATAATATTTCACAGTTGATAATACCACAAATGCAACGAAAAATTTAAACAGAAGTAACTACCATAAGGCTAGAAAAAGTTTCAAACCACCAAACCTCTTCCTACACATGCATAAAAGAGTGGAAAATAAAGGAAAATAATAATTCCTATAAAGAAAAATAATAATTCCTACATAAAATGTAACAAAAACTATAGAAAAAGAAAACAAAAGTTTATACATGAAAATATAAATAAATCACAACCATACAACCGAAAAGGTTTTGACAAAATCTCTCCTTCTAACAAGTGCAAAAAGAGAAAAAGTGAGGAAAGGACTTTAAAGCCCAACTTATGGAAAAATAAACCATTCGATTCATGTGAAGGGCATACGTTACAAGCCATATACCTTGTATTTTGCGATACAAGCCAATAGAATAGCCTGGCTTGATATGAACCCTATATGGTGTCAAAACTCTTTGTAAATGATATGTATCAATACGTGTCGTGTGAACATCATTGTGGAAAACCTTCAAGGTGAGTACTTTAAATCTGGTGAGCCTTGCAAAGTTCGATCTTTCATTTTCATTCACATGTAAATACTGCAAACAGAATCCAGATTATTTTGTTTTAGTTATAGGATCCAAGTAGATGAATTTGGTTATGATTTGTCTCATTGTTATCACAAAACAAATCATTATGTCTTTTAACCTACTCTCTAATCGACAACTCCTCATTAAGGGGATTACTTTTGTACCTTCTTGTGTTCAGTAAAGAGGTATTAATTTGCTTTAATCCAATAGATCCATGTTCAAAGATGATCCATTCTCACACATAAACTGGCAAAAAGAAGGGAGAAAAAAGGCAAAAGAAATCTCATAATTCATTGGTTGAGGAGGCAAAAAAAAGTCATTTTTAAGTAATTCAATATATTCAATGTTGCATATTCTCCATGTTTATAATTTTTACAACAATTATATTTGTTCCTCAACATGATCTTGCTCTTGTGGAGATAAACACAAGCTATATGCCACATGGGTGTGGACACAAGTGCAAAACTCATGTTTGTATAGATGCAGGACATGACAATTTTCGGTAATTAGTAGTAAGACATGGTTATAGAAGCGTCATATATACATGTTACTACTATTTAAAACTATGATATAAGCAAGGACAATTGTGTCTCCTAGATGAAGCGGTGATGTTATGCCCTTATACTCTATTCACCATATTTGTATAAATTTTTTTTATGAGTTGTCGGTGTATCGATAAAAAATTATGAGAGACGTGACCTAGGCATGTCCCCATCATGGGAAAACATGCATGGGACATCTCTCTATTGTGTTTCCTATAGGAAAAACTGCAACAAATCAGATGAAAAATTCATGAAATAGAAAATGAAAAAACAACACCAAATCAACAACATACCTGGATAAATCAATGAATCCCCTTCGAATCAGTCCAAAAGTAAAAAGATTAAGATTGACCAGCTAGGGAGGACCTAACAACACCAAATCAACATACCTAGCTCATGACTAGCATCTCTCTCTCTCTCCCAAAGTGGCAATCGCTGACCAACCCCTAACCTAAGGCTACTCAATTCCCTTATATGGAGGGAAAACAAGTTACATAGTTCCTAGTGTGGAGTGGGTCCAACCCAGTTCCATATAGGCATCCCACACTAAACAAACCATGAGCTTTCTATTGGATCTAACATGATCTAACTCAACCTTAGGAAAGGCGCAACTCATGTGCGTCCATGCAAGATCTCCCAAGTCCCTCACAAACCAATTAAAAAACCCAAAGTACATATGTGAATCACTCCCTATTTTGATAGGTTGATTCACTAATAAAGTAATAATCCACATGAAGTGTCTTAACAACATAGTACTCAAAAATATTTAACATGGATATGTAAAAGATATGGGTGATGAATGTTGGAGTGCCGGACATGGGTGCAATACTCCGATAGAAAGTGTCTAAGAAACATAGGATGCAGATATGACCTCATAGACCTAAATGATTACCAAGAATCTACTAGCCAATTCCATTTTGTATAAAGAGTTCTAAAAAAATTGTATCATTAAATTGATCATGATCTGCAAAAGCGTGCATACACCAACACATAAACACATAGAGGAGAGAGAGAGAAAGAGAGACAATAGTGTACTTGTTGGAGCATGCCTCTAATGGTGGGTGCATTCCAATGCATGCATGACGGTGTGGTTGCATTTGCAGAGCCACATGGCCTCGAGGGTCCTTCAGTGGAGTTTTCGGCCATCGAGAGTCCCCTCACCAAACGTTATGTACAGGTGAGGATTGCACCCGATTCCCACCCTCATCTCAAACGCGTTCGTCCTCTCTCTCTCTCTCTTTCTCTCTCATGCTTTAGGAGGAGCAACACAACCGGATAGAATTTCAACCAGTTGGTTTCGGGTCAGGTCATAAAATTACTAAATCCAATTTAATTATGTCTTGTTTTGTACACTCATACCAGTTCCAACCCACTGCCTTAAAACTAAGCCGAACTCCTTTTAACGGACACCAAATCTGATCCAGCTTCCCCGTATCAAATTAGCATCTCTTCTGACTAAACCAAGCCATAGAAAAATTTCATTGTGATCCCACAACTATGATGGGCTCCTGCTCAAGGAGCCTGAATTTGGTGATATTCTTCCTGCTTTATATATAGCGAGAGAGTGGTATGTGCTCAATTGAATTCATGCTTAAATCTACTCAAACCAGTGTTGCTTGTACTGTATTGTATCGTGTATCGTTTTTCTCTAAGCAGGTATATCGTACTATATCATAAATTTTAAAAATAATTAAAAAAAAACTTTACCCATGTAAGGGATCACCCTTGAATGGCCGGTCTCAAGTTGGGATAAAGGAGGAGGGTTATATTAGGCTTCCGACAACCAGCATAAAACTTTGTCGAATAATTTATAATGGATTCTACAAATTATGACAAGGCTCTATAGAAAGAAAAAATCCATGTAGTCGACCCCATCTAGTATGCAAAAGTCTTAGTTGTTGTTGTTTGTATTTTAAAAATCAAGAAAATCAGTAAAAATCATTGCAATACGTATCATATCATGGGACTCCACAATATGATACATGGTATTGTATCGTACAAGATATAATATTGTGTTGTATCGTGTGATATAACATGTATCATGTGATACAACCTGTATTGCCCGTACGATACAAGTGATATGTCCAAAGACTTTTATAAAGATTTATAACCGAACAAAACCCTGTATTTATATGGGGTTTCATGATTTCATGAGTCTTCCAACTGCTCCAAGGTGACTTTCAAATAGGGTGAGACATCTCCAACAGTTTTCAAGGGTCTCCAATGCCACCATCACTCTAGCAGTAGCAACACCAACAATCCAATGGTTGTGGTATAGTTTTTTTTTTCATTTTTTCATTTTATATTTGGTGTTTTCTTGTGTTATTTATTTTTTTGAATTATAATATATAAACTTATGAAGTGAATAAATATTCTTTTGTTGTATTTGTGAAGTGGGACACACTCTATTTAAGTATTTTGGTGGTTTATGAAGTGATTTTATTTTTAGGTTTATTAAGATTGAAGTGTTAAATTAAGATAACAGAAAGGGGCATTAGGGACGCTCAATCTCGGTCTAATGATCCCACATGGTAGTGGTACAACAGTTGAGGAAAATAAATTGAAAATCATATATGTTTCTTATAATAAAGTGATTAGTGGTGAAATTTGTCATTTGAAATATTACTTAGCAGGAACTAGGAAAGAGGTTAATCCTTGCACGAGCAAAGTTAGGAAAGTGTCAGAAGTCATTAACTGATAATGTATGCAGATGATTGATAGTATAGTTGAGAAGAGACAACAAAAAGATAATATAAAGATGTTTAAGAGAAATTATGATATTGTTTGACTTGGTGATAACATCCCTTATAATGCTAGGACAAATGTTGGTAGTAGTAGTTCTTGACCACCAACTAAAGGAAAGAGGGTTGTTGAAGAGATTAGAAGTAGTAGAAGAGGATGGGCTAGAGAAATATCTTATTCTAGCATATAATCATTTTTTTCTCCTAGTACTACACGTGATGCTCAACTTAGAATTCATGTTGTTATGACTTCAAAGTAATTGCATGAGTAGACAGACCTTCTAGTGGGGAGATGTTTTATGATGCATGCATTTTGTTTACTGTATAAATTCTTTTCATTTAATGATAGATGTCATTACTAATATTGGTAAAGGGTATAAGATGTCATATTATCAAAACTTGAGAGAGAAACTATTAGATAAGACTATTCTTAAAGTCTAAGAGTATTGTTTGACTTTGAAAGTCATGGAAGGAGACGAGATACACTATCATGACAAAGAGATGGACAAATATATGATGAAGAACTTTGTTAAACTTCTTTGTCTATTCTACAAAATGACTCATATTTTTTATATCACCAAACATATCAAAGGAGTGAAATATTGCAGAGGTTGTAAGACAAGAATTTGATAAGGATATATTGAAGGTTGGGCTTGAGAATTTAGTACAATTAATTATGGATAATGCAACTAACTATAAAGTAGCTGGAAAGAAATTAGCTGATACTTATAAGACTTTTTTTTGAAAATCATGTGCAACCCATTATCTAGATCTCATCCTTGAGGATATTGAAGAGATTGATGAAGTAAAGGCAACAACTGAGTAGTGTCAAGATATTACAAAATTTATCTATAACCATGTTTTTATATTATGTATGATGATAAAATATACAGGTGCAACTGGTTGTGAAAGGAATTGGAGTGTCTTTGAACATATCTATACAAAAAAGAACAACAACTTTGAACATAAAAGGCTCAATGGCCTAGTTTTCATCCGTTGCAATATGTGGCTCCAACAAAGGTAAGAAGCAATTAGTTATTAATTAAGTATTCAATTCAATGTTTTATTTTATTTAAATTATTAATATTATTTACTTATCTTTCTTACAAGCAATTCAAAAAGTTAAATAGAGAGGAGAATCAATTTCATCCGATAGGTTTGGACAATTTTGATATCTTAGAGGAGTGGATTATGGAAGATAGTGAAGCAAATACACTTGTTTAAAATACAAGACTTCTCCAAATTCGAAGTTTTGCCAAAATCTCATGACTTTCGAAATTGTTTAAAAACTTGGTGATTTTCAAAAACACCTTTCAAAGAAAATGTTTTGGAAATTTTGAAAGCCGAAATTGGATCGAAGGAAAGAAAGAAGGAGCAATTTGTGGATAAGCAACATCCACATGATGCAAAATTTAAGGACCAAAAAGGCAAGTAGTAAGCCTCGATCAAGTATGGGAATCAAACCCAAATCAATTCAAGGTCAAGCCACAAGGCCAAACCTAGTTCAAATTCAGGATCAAGTTGCAAGCCAAGTCCGATTCAAGGTGAAATCAAGATAGACTTATTTCAAATCAAGGGGTCATACCAACCTAGCCCAAGTTTAGCCAAGGTTAGCCCCAAGAAAAGCCAATGGTGCACACAACCAAAGCATGCCAAGGATGAAGGCTTGATTAAGTTATGTGTTCGATCAAAGTGAATCAAAACCCAGGCCAAGACAAGGGCCTAGTGGCTAAGACAAAGGCCACATTCATGCACCAAAGGAAGACCAACCTTTCACCCGATCAAGTCACAAGCCAAAAAGGTTCAAGATCAAGTCAAGACCTAGTCAAAATGAGACTCAAGGCTACACCTAGACATGGGCTATTCCAAGGAATATGCAAGGGGACGAGCCATTCCTAGCTAGGACTAAACCAAGGGCTAAATCACCCCTAGCCGAACTGCACCTATGATCGAGCCATGTAGGGCTGGATTCATCTTGACCAAGGGGCACCACCATGAGCCCCATTTGAGGCCATGTGACCAGCAACCCCACCTTGGATCGAATCAAACTTGGACCAAGCATCAAATCCAAGCCCAAACCATGGAATCCCTATACTTCTATAGAGACATACTTGAAGGCTATAAATAGAAGCCTTGGGGGGCTGATTTAAGGAGAAAAAATCAAGAGGAGTTCCAACAAATAGAGAGAGAAAGAGAAAGAGAGAGGAGGACAGGAAAAGAAACTGCCCCTTTCTCCAAGGAGCAACCGGCCAAGTCCCTTGTCTTTAAGCATTCCAAGGTTTTTAATCAAGGTCGATATTCTTCCCTTCTTCTTTCTTTCTTCAAATTCATTCAATTCAAGTTATAATTAAGGAACAATTGACTCTAAAGCATTGTAATATTTGAGGAAAAGTGTTGCCAAAATTCATCCAAGAGCATTGGTAAGATCATCTATCACTTATTCAATTCGTGGTTGCTTGTACCTCAATATACATTGTACGCTTATACTCTCTAATCTCTTCTATGCTTTATAGATGTATTAATTTCTCTTGATTATTGTAATTCCTCAATAAAATATGAAGCCATAAGAGAGGCATTAGCACCCAAGTTTTACATACAATGATATGAGTATATAAATCACTCTTATGTTGGATTAAAGGTCCATAATATTGTGTAGGGGCAGGCAAGAAGTTATGATTGTATATATATCCAAGAGAGTTATCCACCTTGAGAGAGAGATGCTCTGGAATTTTATATGTAGATAAGCTACCTCCCCAAACAGACACAAGTACTCAATGAAAATTTCTTTGGATGATCACTATCCATTACAAATCAATCAGATGCATTCATTAGACTCTTAAAACAAAAAACTCTATTTTCAGTATTCTGTATTTGTTTGTTTATTGAATTTTCCAGCTCTTGTCTATAAGCCAAAAATTCTAAAAATTGGTCCACACCTTACTCACACAACATAAAAATTTTAAAAATTTTAGGCACGAGTAAGGTCATGAATAAAATTATGAAATATCAAACTAAAATCGAGACAGAACCTGTCTACATTGTACATCCTATAATAGAGGCTACTTAAAACTCTATTAACTCTCTTTGTAATAATCAAAAAATTATGAAAATGGTTTCTTTGGAAAGCTTATTTCCATAGATTTCCAACTTAACTAATTTCATAAAATTTCAAGGTCTACATACAGAGATACAGGTATTTTTCTAAGCCTTTGTATTTTTGTTATAGAGTCTATCCTAGCTTTCAAGGCTAGGAAATTTATGGATTTAATTTTATTCATCCTCTTAACCAAAAACCAAAAAAAAATCCAATAAACTTCACATTTGGGCCTAGCCTAGGTGAATTTTTTTGGATTTTTGGAATCCCATAAAATATAAAAAAATTCAGAACATCTTTTGCTGGGAATAGAACACATTCTGTTTTTCATAATTGAGTTGTTTATTGTCAAGAGAATGATCACACAATTTTGGAAAAGCTATTTCGATTGAAAATTTGTTTTGAAAACTTACTAGATCACAAGACACTTTTTAAGCATCTAGGCTAACCCTTGAGTATCAGTTCAAGAAGGACTATGTCGAAAACAACTCTTGTCTACAATCACCAAAGAAGTCAGAAAATCAATTTTGCAAGTTTTAGAAAACTTGATGGCACGCTCGTGCTTTGTTTTGTAAATCGGATTTCAAGTCGATCCATAGACTAGAAATTTTGTTTACATCAACAACACTCTAATCGAAGAAGATATACAATGGATAAATTTGGAAGGAGTGCAACAATATCATCAAGGGAATAATGATTTTGATTTTGAGGCTGAAGGTGTTGATGATCTTGAACAAGGAAGAGAATATGAAGATTATTTAGTTGATCATGATTACAATATGTAATTCATTTTTCAATTATAAAAATTATAATTTTGCTAAGGATGTACTGCTTAAATGCTTTATACATTAAAAATTGAATGGTGATTGATGAATATTTATTCAACTTATGAATTATATGAATTGTTTTCAATTACCATAATTTTTCCTAAATTTTATAATTTTTTCAATTTTTAATATTAAATCGATATAGTGTGATATGATACTATACATATCGTATCATGGATCAAAACGATACACGATATGATATGCTATGAGCAAAAATTCTAAGTTAAACTAGTTTCCTAATTCATGATACTAATGTTGGATTTGGTTATAATTGGTATGTTATTGAAGTAAATTGTATTTTTCAATCTTTAAAACTTTAGAAACTACTTATTTTATGCTTCTTATTATTATTCTTGAGGGTCACCTTTTATAGTAAGATCATTTTATTGTGAAACCTATTAATGTAAAAAAAAGACAATTCGAGAACCCAAGACTCAAGCCTGACTAAACCTGGCATATACATGTATGGTCATCTATTCCCTATCCAAACTCTTTTGAACACATATTCAAGAGCTACCATGTATATATAAAATGACATGTAGGATTCTTTTCCCAAGCAATGTGGGACTAAAGAATACTCTTTAACATTCACATGCATAAGCCCTTCCTATACATGTGACTTTAAAACTTTGTATGTTCACCTTTATTAAAATATTTATCAATTGAGCTTTTACGGGTACTTATCATGAACTAAAGTGGACCAATTTTACATGGACTAAATTTGGCTCAATGATACTTAATTCAATCATTAAGTCCAACAATCTTAATAAAGTTCAAATTGCCAAGTGATCTAGTGAAACATCTTTCATGTTATGCTTTTAGTAATAGTACCTTCTTATTTGAATTATTACCTGAATTATCCAATGTTGCCCTCATAAGAATTAGATGAACATAATCTTAAACCTCAATTTTTGGTGTAAAGGTGTCTATTGATAATAACATAATAAATGTTATGATAATGGTCTTTAAGGTGAATTGCACCCTCACAAGAGATCAATAACTTAGTTGGGTATCTCAATGAAAAAGATATAGTACAAACATCTTGTCTTAAGACTTAATCTCATTCAAAGAATAATTTTTTACTAACCTACAATCATGATACTTTCAAGTTTGCAAGAGATAGGCACACATAAACTTAAAGTATCACCTTTAATTTTGTGTAATCTAATTCACCTGACAACTTTTTATTACCATATTTAACCTACTTCATGAGATATTCATTCAAATTGTTTGGGTTGCTATTGATGGGTTTTAGTCCCATCATCAACCAAGGCTAATACTAGTCCCTTAATTAAAGGATTGGTTTTGATTATCTTTAGACCTAATAAAATCTACAACTATGACCTCGTCAAACAAAAGGTCCCTTTTATATTTAAGTCTGATTTTGATATGTCTCTTTTGTTTTCTAATGTGCTTAGAACTTTTTATTTTTGCAATTGTAGTCATGCTATCACATATATTAAAATTACGGTAATAAGTTTCTTTATTAAGGTAAACTAGATGAAAGTCATTTAAGCCATTATTATAATTCATGAAAGAAATACTAATAGGTTCAACATGAATTTTAAATAGGTCTTAAACCCTCTCCAACTAAAATATAACCATTTAGATGTTTTGATGAATCTTAGGGATATGTTTAATTCCTTGAATAGAGTCTTTCTTCAATGAAACTTCAAATCCAAATGACCCTCATCCTTAACCTTGGCAATCGAGTGATCATGCAATCCAATAATATGGCTCCTAAATATATACAAATTTAGGTTTAAGAGATAGATATCCGTCGTTATTCTCTAATGCAGTGGTCACCATGTTGATCATTTATTTCTCATTAAGTACATATTTTGTCTTTTGTTTTTCTCAATATCATTAATTTGTTTCTTTTTGACGATTATATTCAACTTAGGAATGCTTTCAAATGTCATGATTTGTTTTTGACTTTTATGTTTTTCTTCTAGCACTATATCTATTCCATCATTAGATCATCCAAAATCATATTTCCTTCCTATGTTTGATATTTAAACTTACCAAATTTCTCAATAATAAACATAAAAATAAAATTTTAAGGAAGTTTCTATCGGCTTCTTAAAGTCTATGACACAAAAATAGAAACTCATGTGTTGTAAAGATTTGGCCTTCATTTTCAGGTAATGGACCTCTTAGCTTTCTGCAGTTATTTGGCCTTCATTTTCACGTTATGAGTGGCGGTCTTGTCTGAGTGAGTCTTCTTCCTCGCTACTCTCTTCTTCTCTCCTCTCTCATCAATTCCTGCGTGTGAGTGTGCGTGAGAGTAGAGCCCGACCAGAGACAAGGGAGTAGAGCCTCCGGAGGTTCCTTCCTTCGTGCAACGGCACGCTGGTTGTGCGGCTCCTCTTCATCGAGAGAGAACGAGACATGGACATGCTGAGTCCTTATTGACTCTACTGCATGTTTTGAAGAATGCAGTCGAAGAGATCGATTTTGAATTTAAGCTCTCTGCAATCATGGACACTTTCGTGGGGAACGAATAGGAATGCACCACACGCTCTTACCTTCCCCTCTTTTGGATTCTATTGCGTATGAAATTCTTAAGAGCTCTTAAGAAATATAGAATTCAGTCCCGTCCGTCATTTGGTATTTTCAACGCACGTCCAATGTAGTGCTCCGCAGGAAATCGCCTAACTGCCATCCAGAGGAACGACGGGTCGTCTTGATTTTGCATCTCTTGGTGCAACCTGCACTGATTGGCTCATCTCTATTGTGTACACAAGTAGCTCTTTTTAGGGAAAGACTTACTGAATTTCTTTTCACACACGTGCATATACACATATGTGTGTATGTGTATTTATATTTATTATATATATATATATATATGAGGGGGGAAGAGAGTGGTCCATTTCGCATGGTTCACCTCTTCAATTACCATATGTTGTCTTCCTCCCTTTCACCTATCAAAACCACCATCACCGTTATCAAAACTATTTAAAAACCTAAATATTTATATATCAGTAGTTATGTAGCTTTTAGGTGTTGGTCGCGACTGTGTTAATTGGTGAAAGGAGGTCTTAAAGAGTGAAGTAGTGAGAGTTGTGGAGGTGAACATCTGGTGGTTGTAGGGGTCAAATCTTTTGAAACAAATTAATGAGTATCATTCTCAATTTGAGTACAGTTCAATATCTTTATATATGCACACATCTATTTATACTCAAATCCATTCAAAGGCTTCAACCATTGGATCATTGTCATCAATAGTAAAGATTTGAATTTAAAATACACTTTTCGTACTTGACATTTGATGATACATTAAATATTTTTAAATTGAAATATTCATCATTGAAGGTGTCAAAATAATGATAGAGATGTTTACACGGATTTAAGCATTAATGAATATGTGCATGAACTATGCTCTCTTTCTCTCTATATATATTGATTTTATCTTTTGTGTTTTGTGTCATACTGTACACTCATATAATCATTCATTACCTTTACTTTTAGATGCATAAGTGTGATTAGGTTGTCCTTTATATTTGTAAACACCATGGTAACTTTTAAATAATACTCATACCTTGCAAAAACAGAGAGAACACGTGAATATATATTAGTGAGGTTACAAATTCCGGTTCTCATATATATAATTCTATAATAATTTTCTTGTGTTGTATTTTTCCCTTTTTCGACAATTATTACAACCCATTGGAAGCCAATATATGATATTAATATAGGTTCTTAGGTGAAAGTCCTATCCCCAAACTCTTAAAGCTAACTTGTTTTAGACCCTTGGATGGTAAATTGATAAAAATTATCAATTGAAGGAAAAAAAGTAAATGAATTGTGATTTTAGAGAAAAAGGAGCAAATCAAATAGACATTTTTTCCTTCTTTTTGGACAAATCCAACTAGATCAAGTCGATGAACGTTCTAAGGAACACTAATTAATTATTGGGATTTAATGCAATAAGTTACAATTTTCCAACCAAGGTTTTGACTGAAGAGATATTTTACCCTCAACTTTATTTGACCCGAACTCCCCTTGATCTAAAATTTTGGGCTCAAAGTATTCTCAACAAGACATGATCGGTTTGAAACAAGCAGGCTAAGAACCAACTGGAACCAAACCTGATCAAACTAGATTCAGTCTCAAACTCAAAACCAGGGAGCATCTAGTTTGGTTTTGGTTCTACCTTTCATAGAACCAAAATAGGGTTGAAACTAACGGTTTCATATTTTATTTTTTTAGATTTTCAAATTTCTAATGATTTTTTTGGTTCCGAATGATTGGTGACTCAAACCAGAACCAAGGGTTTTGAATTGGCACCGGGCTGCTTGAACTGGAACCACCCAAGTTCCAGTTCAGCGTTCCAGGAAATCCAGAATCGGTGATTAGGGTTTATCCGAAACGAGCTGTGTCTACTTTAAACTTCATCAAAATAAGTTGTTCTATTCAATTTTTCTAATTCCTAAATTTCGATGAAGCAATCCAAGTCATTCCATCTCTTTCAATAAAAAATCTAATTTCAGAGAGAAGACCCAAGTGTTTGATTCGAAATCGAGGTTTCCAATCGACAATTTAATGTCACCTTGCTTATGAATAAAGAATACATTTGGTATGCGCATTGGGTGTATTTGATCATGTTATCATAATTGAACTTGACAAATAATAATTTTGCTCTTGTCAAAATCTGAAAATTATCTCGAAAAAGAAAGGAAAAAGAGAGAGAAGGAGACCGTTTCGAAGAAGGTTTCAATGATGTGGGTATTTCGTCGATATGATATATTTTTTGTCATTTATTTAATATATTGATTTCGTTTTCAGTTAGAATTAAAAATAATTCTTTTACTTGAGACACGACACAAGGGAAAGGGACACATCCGTCTGTGGATAGGAGACATGGCCTTTTAAGGGTAAAGCTCTCTCAGCACTCGTTTTCAACCATTCACATGAGCCAAAGTAGAGAACTTCCTTAAGGGCAACAAGTGCCCTAACAACTCGAACCAACGAATTATTGTGGTTTTTTAGAAAATAAGTATGTTTACATTAAAAACTTCTTTTAATAAACTAAAGGCAATTCAAAATTGTGCCAATTCAAAACCCTAATCACCGATTCTGGATTTCCTAGAACGCTGAAGTTTGTTATATGACTTTTTTTCTTTAACAATTGCTTAAGGGAATACTATTTACACACCTCAAATTATTATATACACACCTTCTTTCGATCACACACTTTATCTAAAGAAAGGTCTCACTTATTTTCAAAATTTTATGTACTATCCCCCACTTCATCTAAAGTTTCTTTCTTCTGTTGTAAGCTATTTTTCTCATTTTTTTATTGATGTGATTATTTTATTCTAGAGTTCAAGCATAATTGGACTTCACGGGAGCTATGTCACCTTGCAGACACAAGAAAAGAAAAATATAAAAGAAGAAAAGATTTGAACACTTGATTTGATCACATATTTTATGTTTTTGAAAAGTATGTTTGTGAATTTAGTTGTATTTTATTTTCTCCCTTTGTATTTGATGTCATCAACTCGACAATTATAAGTACAATTATAAGTAGCCGAAGGTCAAGGTAGAAATGCCGTATCTCTCATGGAAGAAGAAGATGCCATGAGAGACTTATAATACCTGCTTGCTTAACTTTATTTTCGCATTTCGAGGAAAGTGTATTGATTTCTTTCCCTTTTATATAATAAAAGTCATCAGCTGGGAGGCAACTCGCTCTCCATCTCGATCCGTCTTTTCCATTTCCACTTGTATTAGAAAACTTCAAACGAACTTACCGAGCAACTTCTCTCTGCTTATAAAACGAACGGCGCATCCAACCAACACCAGGAAGCAGTCGCCAAGCAGGCATTCATGGGTTCATTGGCCGTCGTGCCGCTAAACATGCCTTTCTGTGTCATTTCTTGCTCAAGAGCTATCTCCCTCCTTTTCTGTCACACCGTCATCTGTTGGCGAATTCGATTCGTCAGGCTTTACACAAGCCTTCGATCATTTCTTCAGAACCAATCTGATGGTTCACCGCCCTCGAAGGCTTGTCCCGGCGATGAACTCGCTAGATTGACGACAGACGACGTGGTGGTCGTGATGAAGATGCTGGGCATCTTTGATGACAGTGAAACAACCGGCAGCTACGGTGAGAGCTTTGAGGAATTGGATGACACGGTGGTAAAGGTGTTTGAGGAGAAAGAACCAAGCTTTGAGGAACTGAACGATGCGTTCGCCGTGTTCGACGAGAACGGAGATGGGTTCATTGAGCCCTTTGAGCTGCAAAGAGTGCTTTGCAGACTGGGATTCAAAGAAGGATCAAAACTACAAGAGTGTGAACGGATGATTAGGATGCATGATGAAGATGGCGATGGAAGGATGGATCGTAAAGAATTTGTCAAGTTTATGCACTGTAGTCTTTGTTAATTTTCTTAATCTGTGGCAGGAGGAAACCACACCTACATGGTGGAACTTAGTCGCATTCACATGCATAGAACACCGATTCTCGCCTCAAGATTTTATGCTGGGACCTGGTTTTCAATCGTGTAGATATCCAAATGATGATAGAAAAAATTTTAGAAGATGGTATTAATCTTGACTCTTTTCTAACAAATATAATTGTTATCTTTGGTAGAAGCCACACCCAGGTGGTGAGAATTAGTGGCATGGCCTTGCCAGAGTGGCCTATCTTAGGGGTTGGTTCCAATGGACGACTTGCATATTATATATATTAGGAGATATGGACCTTGCTGATTTCTAACATGTGTACTAATGTTTCACCTATTCATGTTTGGTGATATGAGTATAATTTAAAATAAATTAAGAGTTTAAAAAATAATAATAAATAATGTTATTACAGATATTATGAAAAGCAATGATAATATATAAATAAACAACGTTAGCTGTGAATATAATCCCATCTCTCTCTCTCTCTCTCTATCTATCTATCTATCTATCTATATATATATGAAAACTCGATCTTGCCCATCTTTAACATGCTCATTCATTGTTTTTCAGTCATATAAGTGTAATTTAAAAAATTAAGATTTTAATAAAAGATGAAGAACAATATTATTAGATTTATGTCTAAAAAATAATGATCGAACATAAATAGATAGCATCACCGTAGACGAGATCCAATCACATCTTTAAATTTTGAGATTATGGAAATCCTACGACTCTTTCCTAACAAATAAAAGAGTTTCTACATTTTCCTCAATGTTGGTGATTTAGCACAGTGAAACAATTGAATTTTTATTGAACTTTGGACGAGGTGACTGTTGATTGACATTGACTCTCCTTGACAAGCTTTGTCAAGAAATGTATTATTCGTGCATCGGAACAGGCTAGCTAGACCACCTTAAGAAAAAATGGAGAAAAAGGGGATGTGAGCATCAAAACAGGCATCAGAAGAGGTAAAGGACTTCACAGGCTTGGTGTAATTGTCTCGTATTCAATGTAATACATTGTATTTCGCCATCTAAATTTCATGCACTCAAGAGCTTTAGCTCATCAGGTAAGGGGGCACGACTCCCACAATATGAAGATCGTGAGTTCAATGCCTTGGGGGACGCATATCTGCTTTCTACCTCTCCATTGATCTCACACGGAGATGGGAGAGAAAGAAAATCTCCAATGGGGATCAGGGGTAGGATGGGGCTCTTTTTTTAATTCATGAACTTATTGTCATTTTCACATTTCATCCGTAATAATATTTTTCAAATTTAGATATGTTCTTACATAAATCAGGTTTCATTTCATATATAAAAGTGAGCTGCAAATCTATGTTTGAGCATCTGCTTTTTTCTGACGTCCTCCGAAGAACCCGTGAAAACATGGAGATGAGGTATTTTCAATCCCCATTACAAGATGAGGATGAGAATAAGGTTTTGAAAGAGGATGAGAACAAGGACTTTGATCTCCACCTCCTTCCCGCTCCATGAACATCTTTAAACCATAGTAGCTCTCCATTTAGCATGCAGCTTATGTTTAATTAACTGAAAAATAAAATCATAATTATGATTAATCAGAAATAATAAATTAAATTAATGATTTTCACAGAGTTAAGAAATATATAAACATTTCTATTTTGATTGAAAATGCACAATTTCCTCATGTAAGAGTTTTAGAGGTTGGGTAATCAATGACACCAACGATGGACCCAAGAATTATCGATGCTGATTCACCTATTAGTAAAGGCCCCGATTGTCCATGGCTGTGCTTTCAGTGTGAGGACCCTCTCTCTCTCACTCTCACACACACACACACATATATATATATATAGGTGAAAAATTGGATCCTAACACCATTGACAAATTTATACACACGCGCACCTTTACTTTTGGGGGCAATGTGTTCTTTATGGAATTATAAAGGTATTGAAAGAAATATAAAAGATACTTTTATTATACTCATATTAGATTCAATTTTCATATATATATATGAGTGATTGAATCTTACAACTTTGATGTATATATACTAATAATCATCCTTTAATTTTATTGAACATGAGTATTTATTTAAAAAGTTATAATAAATTTTAAAAATATAAAAAATACCTTTACTATGCTCATTCTCTTCGAAAGTAAAAGGCATTAGTATCGGTAATGTAAAAAATACATTAAAATAATTGATAGTTTTCTAATAGTATTATCATGCTAATTAAATTTATATCATTTTGAGCAAAAGTAAACACAAATCCATTCTAATCAGTATAAAATACTCTTGGAGTAGTAGTATATGTAGAATATATTGTTTTGATGTTTGTTAAAATTTCTTTTCTGGTGAAAAAGGCAGGCAACTGACTTCGTGTGTTTGAAGGACATGAATGAGGGGAACCCCGACAAAAGGACTTGTGCCTTAACCATCGTCTCTGACGCCCCTGCTTTTACTCCTTGCAACATATAAACCTGTTAGTGGTAGTGGTGTCATTTCGTGTTTGTGTTGAAACAAAGTCAACCAAACACGAACCGATCATTTTTTTTCGTGCCACTTTGGGTTATACACAAACATGGTCTTAGCTCAATGGCAGTTCCCGGCACCAGTGCCGGCGCCTTTACTACTGGCCGGGAGTTCAACTCCCAGGGGTGCATGTGTGCCTTTTCTTGTAATAAAAAAAAAGTGTTTGTATTTGGTTGTTATGTCATGTCCCAAATTGTCAACAATTTGTGCCTCGACTCTTGTTGTGTTGTATCATTTCGTGTTCGGTGTCAAAAACAGGTAAATGAAAACAGGACCCGAATTTTTTTCAATGTTTTTCCATGTTATTATTGTAACTCCTAAAACTTATATACCGGATTTGCAGGAACCAGAAAAAAAATCATTCAAAATTTTGAAGTTAGAAAAAACAGAACTATCGGTTTGGAACCGATGGTTCTGGTTTCGTGGAAGGAGGAACCAAAACAAAATCAGGTGGTTACTAGTTTCTAGTCCCGTTTGATTCCGGTTCTAAGTTGTTCTTAGCTCGGTTTTGTTCTCTCATTTATCTAACTTAACTTGGGATGTATTAATGTTGCTGGGAACTAAGAAAAGTTTCCATCTAACAGGTCAAAAATAACAAGAAGAATATTGTGAACTATCTCTAGCAATATATGCGCTCTATTTCATAATAAAATATTAAGAAAAGTTTCGATCTAACAGGTCAAAAATAACAACAAGAATATTGTCAACTATCTCTAGCAATATATGCACTCTATTTCATAATAAAATATTAAGAAAAGTTTCGATCTAACAGGTCAAAAATGACAACAAGAATATTGTCAACTATCTCCACTAATATATGCGCACTATTCCGTACGGACTCATTGAGGCATCAACAAACCGCCTCATAGACACCAAGGAAAGAAATCCTACTCAAAGTAAAAAAGCATATTTCGCCGGTTCTTCAACACTCTAATCGTCCAGGCAAATATAGGTGGTTATTCATAATTCTTTAATATTTTTATTAATATTAAAAAAATTAAATAACTTTTTTATTCTAAAAGATTCAGGACCTAAACTGGATTTGGAATCAAAACCAATGGTTTCAAACCATCCGAATCCTAGTTCAGTTCCGGTTTTGGTTCTAAGCAAATCGGAACCGTCTATGTCTGATAGTCCATATTGCTCACTTCACAGCGGAATACTAGATGGGTTGACTACATAGATTTTTTGTTCCCACAAAGCCCTATGATGTGTCAACAGTTAACTCAATATGAGTTAGATAATTCTTTATTATTTCTTTTCAACACTTTTATATAGTTTTTCTCTTCTTTTAATATTTTCACAATCTAGTTTTTTATATCTTCTTACTAGAGTTTCTTTTGGTTGTCTTTCTAGATGTTCAAACAATCTTAAACTATTTTCTCTCATTTTATCCTCTATTGATGTCACTCTCAATTTGTTTCTAATAACTTTATTATGTATATGTTCTTTCGTTGTATGATCACTCATCCATCTCAACATCTTTATTTCTCTCAAAGACATCTTTTGTATATATTAATGATTAATTATCCAACACTCACAACCATAAAATATAGGAGGTCTAATTGTTGCTTTATAATATTTACTTTTAAACTTTAGTAATATTTTCTTCTTACATAAAATACCTTATGTCTCTCTCCATTTTAACCAACCTGCATTAATTCTATGCATAACATCTTTATCAATTTTTCTTAATTTATATATCTTGTGAAGTAACCAATTGATCAAACTTATATTTCATATATTCTATTTTTATTCTACTAATTTGAAAGCTTTTATTTTCTAGTGCTTCTCTTCATAGTTCTAATTTCATATTACCTTTTTTCTTATACTCATCCACTAATACAATATCATCTATAAATAACATACACCAAGGTACTTCATCAAACCATATTTTCACAAATACCTCGATATCCTAATGCCTCTTTACCGACATATCCATTTAAGTCTCTTCCAAAACAAATCATCTCCCTTTATAGAATTATTTGAATTACCTTATCCAACTCCTCCCAGAATGCCTTCTTTATACTCTCTTTTAGTCCTACTTTGGGTACATATGTACAAACTATATTCAAAGCCTCTACTCCTAACACTAACTATTCTTTAAATCTTTATTTATAATAATATCAACTTCATTTTAAGTCTTTTTCTTTTCTGAGTACCATATTTTAAAACCATTATTCTCAATCTTTTTTGTTTTTTCTCTAACCCAGTTTGTCTCTTGTAAACATAAAATGTAAATCTTATTCCACATCCATTGATTTGCCGATCAATGTACTAATATTCCAAGTACCACTATGAATCTTATTATCTAAGACTAATTTCTTATCCTCCAACATCTATTCATGTTGAAAATATGGAGACCTTCTTTATAATTTATTCACTACATTTGAGCAACAATATAGTGAGACTAATTTTTTACGCACACATATGTATAATATGGGAACCCTCTCTATAATTAATTCATTACATCGAGGCAAAAATGTAGTGATCATTGCTTACTTTTCACTGTATTTGGGCTATATAGTATGTCACTAAAAGGAGACACCCCAATGCGATGCTCATAATTTGTAGAATCTATGATAGATAATCCAATAAAGTTTTAAACTGATTGTCGAAAGCCTAACACAACCCTCCTCCTTTATTGAGTCTTGGGACCGGCTATGCAAGGATGACCCCTTACATGAGCAGAGTTATTTTGTATTAAATATGAAGTACAAAAAATATAATGAAAATATAATAATTTATTTTACTTTCAAATCTCTACCATTGATCATCACATTGATTGGATGGTAAAGATGTTTTAGTAGACTTGAGGATATACCATTATCTCTCTCTTTCTCTCTCTCTCTCTCTCTCTCTCTCTCTCTCTCTCTCTCTCTCTCTCTATATATATATATATATATATATATATATATATATATATATATATATAATGGATTTATTTCACACTTTGGGGATGATCATGCATTGAAGCGTATGTTTAAACTCTCTTTATATGTTTTCTTGCAACTCTTGATGGATCTTATCAACATTACCTACTACTTACTCGACAATGGTGATTCTTGTTATGAAGGTCTACCTTTAAACTCCCAAGAAATCCGTGTTGGGGTTGGGGGTTCGGTGTCCTGGGTCAGGCTCAGGTCATTCAAATGTTCTTGGCCCCGACATGTACAAAATGTATATATAATGTACTTTCATATTTATATCTTTAAAAACATTTAATTTACAATATGTATAAATAGATTTGTATATAATATTAATATATATGTATTAAGTATATTAGATATATAAATTGATGTATATTATATATATGATACAGATATGAATGCACATACTCACCCACGTGCATACATATATATATATATATATATATATATGTATGTATATACATCTAGAGAGAGACCAGGATCAATGTGCACTCCCATCATAAGATCATCTTTATGTAAAAACAAAATAGTACTAGATACATTAAGTGTACTCTAAGTACTGTTATTTTTTTGCCTTTTTAATTCAAAACTTAATCATCAAACTGAAATCTTTAAGGATATTTGGGTACAAATTAGTGTTCTCATTTACTATGTTTCATATATATATATATATATATATATATATATATATATATATATATATATATATGTATATATATATATATATGTATATATATATATATATATGTATATATATATATGTATATATATATATATGTATATATATATATATGTATATATGTATATATATATGTATATATGTATATGTATATATATATGTATATATGTATATGTATATGTATATATGTATATGTATATGTATATATGTATATGTATATATATATATGTATATATGTATATATATATATATATGTATATATATATGATACAGATATAAATGCACATACTCACCCACGTGCATACATATATATATATATATATATATATATATATATATATATATATACATCTAGAGAGAGACCAGGATCAATGTGCACTCCCATCATAAGATCATCTTTATGTAAAAACAAAATAGTACTAGATACATTAAGTGTACTCTAAGTACTGTTATTTTTTTGCCTTTTTAATTCAAAACTTAATCATCAAACTGAAATCTTTAAGGATATTTGGGTAAAAATTAGTGTTCTCATTTACTATGTTTCATATATATATATATATATATATATATATATATATATATATATATATATATATATATACATGTATATATATATGTATATATATATATATATGTATGTATATATATATGTGTGTGTGTGTAGGTATTGATAATATTCATGATAATATTCAAACAACATCTATGCTCAAATCTATTTTATTATTTCAATACTTTGTTCTTTGAGATAAACGATTGAAGTGATAAAACACAATAATACTTTTAATTCAAATCTCCACCATTCATGAGAAATGTTTGAGTATATTTGAGCATGCTCAAGATTTGAGCATTTGGCACTAGTATCTATCTATATAGAAAAGGTGAATGATGCAAACTCATGGATGCAAACCTGATGAAAACTCCACACGATCGTCCATTTCAGCCATATGAGACGATGGATCCAATGGCTGCTAATCGAGATAGATAAACCCTTATCTCACAAGTTTTTCTCCTTTCTCCATCTCTCTTTCTCTCTCCCACAGCAAACTCCTCTCTCGCTCTTCCTCTCATTCTCCCCTCCTACATTAGATCCCCCTCTCTCTTTCCCTCTTGCAGTAGACCTCTCTCTCTCTCGTTTCCCCTCTCTATATCCCTCCTTTCGTTTCCCCTCTTGCAGCAGATCATTAAACGAAGTTTGCTGATGCAACTAAATCCCAATGTTCAAGGCTACTAAAATATGTTCAACAGATAGTATTTCCTTGAAAAATGGTGAAGCATATTAGAGCAACTTAGTGTGGTTGATTTATGCGTAATAAGGATATAATCTCATGAGCTGAAAAGTCATTATTGGAAGCAACAATTAGATTGATTTTGGATGACACTGGAAGTATCTTTTAACTATATCAGTTTTCTTTGTTATGGATATCTTTTCTTTTGTTAGTTAGTAGCTATATTTTGCTGGACAACTGGTAGTTTCCTGCATCCAATACATCTTTTTAGCTCATGAGATCTATCATATACTTATTACACACAAATCAATCACACTAAGCTGCACCAATATGCTCTACGATTCTTCAAGCGAATACAATCTGCTGAATATTTTTCAGTAGCCTTAAACATTGGGATTTAGCTGAACCAGCAAACTTCGGTTAATGATATTATGTGAGAGGGGAAAGAGAGGAGAGAAAGAGAGAGGAAAATGAGGGGAGAGAGAAGGAGGCCTACTTCAGGAGGGGGGAATGAGTGGAAGAGAGAGAGGGGTCTGCTGCGGGAGAGAGAAAGAGATGAAAAAAAAAAGGAGGAAAATTTACGAAACAGGGGTTTATATATCCCAATTAACAGTTATTGGATCCATCACCTCATATGGCTGAAATCGATGATCATGCGGAGTTTCATTCCAGTTTGCATCCATGAGTTTGCATCATCCACCTTTTTTTTCTCTCTCTATATATATATATCTACATATCGATCCTGATCATTTCTCGCACTTTAAAATGGACATGAAAAAATTGTGTCGGGTCGGGTCGGGTCTGTGTTAACTTGCTTTGACCCAGACTCCAATTGATCTGATCCATCGATCCGATTTGCCACTCCTAGTGCGTATTTTCTTGTGGAAGTAGTGATTTCAAGAGAGAAGTTACATTTGCCAACTTTTACGCTGTTATTGTTTATTTTATTTCCGCAAGAAATTGCATAGGAAAAATCTGTAATATCAAAATAAAACTTAGCTGTGATCCCACATCTACCAAAACATGTCCGGTTCCAACTCAAACTCAACAGAACCCGAAACAGGCTTAGAACCGGAGATCGCCCAGTTCGGTTCCAGTTCCAACTTTTATAAAGCGGTTTCAACTCATTTAAAAGTAATTTGTAAAAATATTAAACTTCAAAAATGGGAAATCCCAAGGTGTAGTTAGTGCCAAATCTGAAGATTAAAATGATAATAATGGTGAGCATTTCTAATCATGAAAATTTATGACATAAAATAAATTATACTACTACAACTACAACTACAACTAAGCCTTTTTCCATACTAGACGGGGTCGGCTACATAGATTCTTTGTTTCCACATATCCCTATCGTGTGCCATGTTAGCAGTTAACTCCCAATAAGCTAGATCATTTTTTATTGTTTCTTTTCAACACTTTTGTCGTCGTCCTCTACCTCTTTTAATACTTTCTAAATTTAGTTTTTCTAACCTTCTTACTGGTTCTTCTTTTGATCTTCTTGCTATATGTTCAAACAATCTTAAACGATGTTCTCTCATTTTATCCTCTATTGGTGTCACTCCTAATTTGTTTCTAATAACCTCATTATGTATACGGTCTTTTCTTGTATGACCACTCATCCATCCCAAAATCTTCATTTTTGTCACTGACATCTTTTGTACATGTTGATGATTAATTGCCCAATGCTCAGAACCATAAAACATGGCAGGCCTAATTGATGCTCTATAATATTTACCTTTTAATTTTAATGGTATCTTCTTATCACAAAGAATACCTGATGCTCCTCTCCATTTTAACCAACCAGCATTTATTCGATGTGTAACATTTCCATCAATTCTTCCATCACTCTGAAAAATTGACCCTAGGTATTTAAAACTTTCCTTTTGTGGAATGCAATGTGTGCCAATTTTAATTTCTATATCATTTGAAGTAACCAAATGATCAAACTTACATTCCATATATTTTGTCTTTGTTCTACTAAGTCGGAGGCCTTTGCTTTCTAATGTTTCTCTCCATAGTTCCAATTTTCTATTAACTTTTTCCTTAGACTCCTCAACTAATACAATGTCATCTGCAAATAACATACACCAAGGTACTTCATCTTGAATATGTTTTGTTAACTCATCCATCACCATTATAAATAAGTATGGACTTAAAGTTGATCCTTGATGTAACCCAATATTAACTTCAAAGAAGTCTTTTGTTCCTTCATGAGTCCTCACACATGCTTTTGCACCATCATACATGTCTCTTATAAGGTTAATATATGTCAATGGGATACTTCTTTTTTCCAAAGTTCTCCAAAGAACCTCCCTTGGTACCCTATCATAAGCTTTTTCTAGATCAATAAATATCATGTGAAGGTCTTTCTTTTTTGCTCTAAAATGTTCCAAAGACGTCTCAAAAGGTGAATCGCTTCAATAGTAGATCTGCCTGGCATGAATCCAAATTGGTTCTCTGTTGTACTTGATACTTGTCTTAACCTACGTTCGATAATTCTTTCCCACAATTTCATAGTATGACTCATTAACTTGATACCTCGATAATTCGTACAATTTTGAATGTCTCCTTTGTTCTTATATATGGGTATAAGTGTACTTGCTCTCCATTCCTCGGGCATCTTTTGGTTTTTCCATATTTCATTAAATAGTCTTGTGAGCCAAGTGATTCCTATTTCTCCTAGTATTTTTCAAACTTCTATAGGAATATTACTTGTCCTACCGATTTACCACCCTTCATATGTTTAAGAGCCTCTTTGACTTCATTCTTTTGAATGCGTCGGTAGAATTTGTGGTTTATATACTTTTCTGACTTGGCTAAATCTCCTAACATCATTATTTTCATTAAAAAGATTATAAAAATAGTTTTTCCATGTATTTCTTATATCATCATTTGCCACTGGAATTTTTTCATCCTCGTCTTTTATGCATCTAACATAATTAAGATATTTAGTTTTCTTATCTCTAGCCCTAGCAATCCTAAAAATATCTCTTTCGCCCTCTTTTGAGTTGAGTTTTTTATATAAGTCCTCCCAAATCTTAGCTTTTGCTTCACTAACGGCCTTTTTCGCTTCCTTCTTTGCTTTCTTATAAGCTTCTAAAGTTTCACTAGTTTTCTTAACATAATGTAATTTGTAACATGCCCTCTTTGCCTTGATTTTATTTTGTACTACTTCACTCCACCACCAAGCTTCTTTTTGTGCCAGTACACCTCCCTTAGATGCCCCTAATACATCTTTCGCCACTTTCCTAATATGTATAGCCATATTGTTCCACATATCACAGGGTATGCCAACATAATTCCAAACATTTCCTTGAAGGACTTTCTGTTTAAATATATCTTCTTTCTCGCTTTTGAGGTTCCACCATTTAGTCTGAATAGCTCGATTCTTTGTCCATTTTTTTATTTGTAAATCCATAACTAAAAGTCGGTGTTGGGTGGTTAAGCTTTCTCCTGGAATTACCTTACAATCTTTACAACACGCTCTATCTTTTTTCTACAAATAAAGTAATCAATTTGTGTTTGTGATAAGCCACTCTTATAAGTAATTAAATGTTCATCTCGTTTTTTGAAGATTGTATTGACTATAAAGAGATCAAATGCCCTAGCAAAATTTAAAATCTCACTACCTTCCTCTTTTATATCCCCAAAACCAAAGTTTCCATGAATCCCTTGATATCCTAATGCCTCTTTACCGACATGTTCATTTAAATCTCCTCCTAAACAAATCATCTCCCTTTGTGGAATCTTTTGAAACACCTTATCTATCTCTTCCCAAAAAATAGTCTTTATACTATCTTCTAGTCCTACTTAGGGTGCATAAGCACAAACTATATTCAAAACCTCTACTCCTAACACTAATTTCAACGTCATGATTCGATCACTATATCGTTGTATGTCTGCTACACTCTCCTTTAAATCTTTATTTATGATAATACCAACTCCATTTCGAGCCTTTTCTTTACCTGAGTACCATAATTTAAAACTTGTATCCTCTATCTCCTTTGCTTTTTCTCCAACCCATTTTGTCTCTTGTAAACATAGAATATGAATCTTTCTTCGAATCATAGTATCTACCACCTCCATTAGCTTACCCGATAATGTTCCGATATTTCAAGAACCAATTCGAATCTTATTATCTAGGACTAGCTTCCTTACCCCCCTCCCCCCGCATTCATCCATAATCAAAATGCGGAGACCCTATCTGAAAATTTTTCACTACATTCGGGTGGCAATGTAGTGGGACTAACTTCTTTACCCACACCTGTCCATGATGTGAGAACCCTATCTACAATTGATTCACTACATTCGGGCGAAAATGTAGTGGCCCTTGCTTACTTCTTACTGCATTCGGGCTCTGCAGCACGTTGCTAGGCGGGGGCACCCCAAACTGGGCTATTCTTAACAGGTCTGATGGTCTCAATCGAAACCAAACTGGGTCAGGAACTGGTTGAACCAGACTCAAAACGGGAGACCACCCGTTCCCTTTCAGTTTCACATTTTATAAAATTGGAACCAGCAGTTTGAAACTATCATTTTTTTATTTTTAAATTTTTCTATAATCTTTAAATTGTTTTATTAAATTTACCGATTCGGATGGTTTTGGATTCAAACCAAAATTATCTCAAACTGATGGTTCTAGAACCATAACTGAAACCAAACCCAAGCCAGTTCGTTTACTTTTTCAGGTTATCAGCTAACCAGAACCAGACATTTCTATTTTATCCATGTTTATACTACACCAACGATGAACTTAATTTGTTCTAAGACTGTAACCGAAACCAACCCCGAGTTGGTTCGTTTATGTTTTTAGGTTCTAAGTTAACCGGAACCGGACATGTCTATTATATAAATTATCAGCCACCCGAAGACAACAAATGCTTGTAGTTAGAGTCGTTGAGTTATGGTGATTGTCATGTGGTAGGTGTTATGGTGGTTATCATGTGATAGGAATCGTGTTCCAGACTCAACAATTGCAGTTCCCATCTAACTTATTTTCTTTTTGTGTGTATATATATACATAAATACATATTGTATATATGTACATAAATATATTTATAGATATTTTGCATCTTATATCTATTTTTCTTTATGTATACATATATGAACTTAAAGATTTATGCACACATATATAGAGAGAGGGGGGGAAGAGTTGTTAGACAACTTTTCAAGTTGCTTGATCATTACCACCATCCGTATGATCAATCGGACAACGGTGATCAAAATGCACATTTTGCATATCAATGTTGACGGATAGCTCGATTTGTGTCGTCTATGTGATTATACATACAACACCAATCAACACCAATCGTTTAGTAGATTTTAGCATGTGAGGGTATCTAGCAACATCCAGTTTTTTTATTTATATGTAGTTATATATTTAAAAGATTTTTTATTATACCCAATCCAAATGGGTATCTTTTCATTTTCTCACTTTGTGAGGAATGCCTTATATATAGTGATATATGCTCATTGTACATAAATTCACTCAAACATTTTCATCATTGGATCATGATCAAGAGTAGAAATTTGAATTAGACATGTGTATTGTACAATTGTGCATTAAATGCAAAGACAATTTACTTTTAAATTCAAATCTCCACCCTTGATAACATGGATGAGAGGGTAGACATGTGTATTTGGACTATTTATATGTCTTTCTCTCTATATATTTATAGAGAGAATGCTAGCACAGTTAAGTGGTTGGATATCTAAACAAATCTCAATTATCTATCTTTAGTAAAAGATGATTGAAATTTGAATTAAAAGCAAAAGTTATATATGTATTTTTTGTAAGTGTACTTGATTTAGATGTACACTTTTGTTTTTAATTAAAATTTCAACCATCAATTATCTAATATGGATAGATGGCTGAGATTTGTTTGAATATGTATATATATGCAAATATACATAAACGCACGCACACACACACACACACACACACACACACACACACATATATATATATATATATATATATATATATATATATATATATATATATATATATATATATATATATCACAGATCTTACCTCATATTCTTTAATTGATCATAGTGAATTATGTTGACAACAACAATCAATGTACGTAGGAGAACAACGAAGAATCCCTCTATCCAAACTGCACCCTAAATCTTCTCATTTTGGTTTGTGTGTTTCTACATTTGATCATTATGCTTGTTCCGCTTTTTCTCAAGAGGTCTTCACCACAAACCCGAGTTAATCAATCAGTTAACAGATCATGATAAAGGCTGCGATACTTTCGTCTTCTTCCCCTAAGAAAATGGATTATGTTCTTCAGAGAAAAACATATTTTTCCTATCAAGTTATAATGAAACAATGCCAACTATACAAATTCCTTTTTAAGGACAAGGGGAGGTTGAAGCCCGATGAATGCCTCAGGTATCAAACTCATGACCTCGACTTACTAGTCGACCAATTGCTCTTACCTAAAGTGTTAGCTCAATGACAGGGCACTCTAGCACTGTTGCTTCTGGTGGGGAGTTCAACTCTTTAGATGATGCATGTCTGTGTGTGTGTTTTAGGTTTTGGTCTCCTCCTATGACCAAGAAAAAAATTTCTTAATTAAACCAATTGAAGAACACAATCATACATCTCAATCTTTTGCATAGACATTAAACATACTAACATCTTTCTTCTCTTGGTTTCTTTTGTATTTATCATAGGGAAAAGATTTTTGCATGCTAACACTATAGGGCTATCTTATCTCTCCGGGAGATGGAAGAAACCCCTGCTGATGATGTCGCGAGGAATGCAAACTCATGATCGTTCAGTTGTTGAGGATTGGGTTGTTTTAGTTATATTTCAAATGCATATTGGGTTGGTTTCTCTCTCCTCTCCTCTTCCCTCACGAGCTTCTCCTCCTTCCAACTATGTGTTTGCATACTGTCGCTTCTTCTGTCCTCTCAACAATCTTTTCCGATCTCTCTCTATCTATGATAATCTCTTTTAATCTAATTCTCTCTTAATTAGTTCAATCACTCTCTAAATCTCACTCTTCAACTTTCTTATCTTGAAACTTTCTCGAGTTATTTTTTATTTCTTTATGGATCTCTCTCAATCTCTTTCCAACTTCTTTCTCAATTACTCTCAACTTCTATCTAGACATTTCAGGCCAAGAGAGAAAATGGTGAGTGACAATGAGACACGCCTAAGGCACATAAAGGATAAATACACCCACGACCTGCTGCTATTTGAAAAACAACACACTTCAAATACACCTTTATACAGAAGATGATGTGATTGATCTATGTCATCTCTTGTGACCAGATGAGACTCGCTTAAGGTACATTTTGTTCAAAGGATAGATGCACCATGGGCGCGTCACTCTACCCATATGAGCTTAAGAGAGAGAAAAGAAGAGAGAAAATTTTGAAAGAAAGAATGAAAATGTTACAACTCTAGACTGCTCACCCCTCTTGCCTGATCTCTCTCTTGCTTTTCCCATTCGGTTTGTGCAATGCATATTGTATGAAATACATCTGTTTCACAAGATGGTGGATCGTAAAGTTGAATTGTGGACCATTCTCTGAATCTATTTTTACTTTATCAAATCCTCAATATCGACTTGGAATTAAGTAATAAAACATGATCTAGCTTTCTAGGAGTAGAATATTAATATGACATAAAATAGCACCGAGAGCATTAGCTCAATGGTAGAACGCTCTAGCGCCGTTGCTGTGAGTGAGCAGTTTGGCTCCTAGAGGGTGCGTGCGTGGGTATGCGTCAAGCTTTGATGCATACCCACGCACGCACCCTCTAGGAGCCGAACTGTATCAAATCCTCAATATCAACTTGGAATTAAGTAATAAAACATGATCTAGCTTTCTAGGAGTAGAATGTTAATATGACATAAAATAGCATCGAGAGCATTAGCTCAACGGTAGAACGCTCTAGTGCCGTTGCTGCGAGTGGGCAGTTCGACTCCTAGAGGGTGCGTGCTTGGGTATGCGTCAAGGTTCGACTTCCTTATAAAAAAAGAAGTAAAGCATTGGTTTTGGCCTTATCAATCTTTAATTATATTGACAATGGCAACTACATATTTGACTACCTTTCAAACCTTTATGGTCTGGAATGAAAGCTCCACCACATTATTGCTTTAAGTCCCCAACTTAACTATTTGGCTGGTGTCATCTTCATTCGGTAAGGCTCGTACAAATGATCATTCAAGTGTAGGACCATTCGCGATCACGAGCACTCGATACGCGTACAAGGTGCTGGTGATGGACCAGATCCTCTTTCGAAATCAAAGTTTGTTTTGGTAGGACCATTCGCGATCACGAGCACTCGATTCTCGATCACGAGCACTCGATGCGAGTACAAGGTACACGGGTACCCACACTATAAGCTTGTTTTGGTAAGGTTTCCTCTACTGCACCTAGACATCTTGAGTGACTGCGTACCTCTTGTCAGGAGTTCGACTCCTGGTGGGTACACGGCTTCGGCCTCCCGTTGTAACTTGATTTTGTTTGTTGGGACAACAGAGAGGCCAAAGCCAGATGCACACCCTGGTTATTGAACTCGCGACCTTCAACTTGTCAGTCCACCCTAGCCAGGTAAACTTTTGCTCAATGACTGTGAACACCACAAGTCATTTCCTATCTTTAGGGTTAGCTTTCAAACCCAACACGAATATGGTCCAGAGGCTATGTTCGTGTTCAATGTTTGTTTTGGTTTGGATTTAAATTTAATTTTGAAGGAAATCACTATTCACAATTTCTAGTATTTTGAAAACTGAACCAAATCGTGGTAAAATCAAAACCAAACCGACGGTTTCAGTTTAGGTCAGTTCTGAACCACGGTTCTATTTATTTAAAATTTAGCTAAAGACGAAGCATTGCCTTCTTATTATTTGAGTCTATGGTCCACATTCAAAATTTAATATGTATATGAGGGTATAAACTCATATATATATATGGTTCCAATTCTAGACCGAAGAATTATTGAACCATAAAACGGAACAATTATATATATATAATTGTTCGGTTCGAGAATTGGAACCATAAAACGGACTGCAAAAAAAAATTGTTTGGTTCAGTTCTAGTGGATCCTTGAATACCTCTAAGAAAGGATGTGGTTCTTGTCCACCCAATGTACCATGGAGGAAATCTTATTATTTTATCCATTGACATGTTTTTCTAAACAAATAAGAAAGATATGACATGAACAAGACCCGAAACATGAAGTTACTGAGAGTATTACACAATGTAGGAAGCCCGAAACGGAAATGACTCCAAGAACCTGTTTTTGTGTTTACCTAAAGTAACATGGAACAACAGGTCGTGTTTGGGTTGACTTGCTTCTTGACAAACACGACATGACACAACACAAACGTCAAGCGAGACACAAAGCCTCTACCCTACTTTGGACATGTCTGGTTCCAGTTATCACGGAACTTGGAACCACCGGTTTTGGGGTGGTTCTAGTTTGAGTCTGAAGCCATCTTGAACTGGTACTTTTTTTTAAAAATTGAAAAATATTAAGAAAACTTTTTAAAAATACCAGAATGAACAGTTCCAAACCAGTTCTGGTTCTAAAACCGTTCGTTTTGGAGTGGTTTTGATTTGAGTATGGAACCATCCTGAACTGATACTTTTATTAAAACAATTTCAAAAATATTAAGATTTTTTTAAAAGATATTATCCCATGGTTTTTGTAATCCATGTTATAAAATCTGACAGAGTTTTACGCTGGCTGTCTGAAGCCTAACACAACCCTCCTCCTTTATCCGGGCTTCGGACCTATAAGAAGGTATGAAAATTAAATTTGGAAAGTATTAAAAGAGCTAAAGGACGACCACAAAAGTGTTGGAAAGAAACAATAAATAATGATCTAGCTTATTGTGAGGTAACTGCTAATATGGCACACGATAGGGATCTGTCGAAACAAAGAATCCATGTAGCCGACCCCGTCTAGTATGGGAAAAGGCTTAGTTGTTGTTGTTGTTGTATATTATCCCATGGTTTGGAACCACTGGTTCTGGTTCCAGATTTGTAAGAGGTGAAACTGAAACCGAAGCGAGTGGTTTCCGATTCCAGGTTCAATCGGTTGTTGGTCCGATTTAGTTCCGGTTGGAACCGCTGCACCGGTTAGGAACCGGCCACGTCGAGCCCTACCTGTCTCAATTCATGTGGAGGTTGTCACCGGCCGGACCGATGAAGAATAGAATCTACCTTCATTTATTGAGAGCAGTTGCAGTTTCTGTATTCCGAAAATACACCAAGCAAACTCCTAAGTTTAAATAGATAAGATATCACTTTTTCGAATAAAAGCAAATCATCCACATGTTATTGTTTCTTTTCTTCCTAACAATTGCTAGCAGCTCATCTCAACCAAATGCTAGAAACAATTCTAAACAGTAAAGCTACTAGCTTGCCTTTTTATATAAATTAAACCAGCATTCGGTTTTGGGCTATGAACCGCACTACCGGATCCATCATCACCATTTGCTTCTTGATGGGTGAGCTGGGTTACGCGGACTTATCGAACGCACACCCTGCGTATTGAACTCGTGACCTTCTTCTTGAAGGTTTCTTTCTAGTCAATCCCTAGCCAGAAGAACCATAGCCCACCATCACCGTTTTATCCTCATGATTTCCTCTTCAGGGTTTAACAGTTTCCTTAGTTGTTATCCAGTTTGAAAAGATGCTCTTTTGAAAGGTTATATATAAGAGATTGGATCTTATTCTCACTTATGTCTAACTATTATTTTTTGAGATATAAGTATAATAATCGCTTATCCTTTGCTATTATAACAACAATTAAGCTTTTCCTCATACCACATGGGGTCGGCTACATGAATTCTTTATTTCCATAGACTCCTATAAAGTGTCATGCTAGCAGTTAATTTAATATAAACTAGAACAATCTTTATTGTTTCTTTTTATTACTTTTGTTGTCGTTTTCTTCTTTTTTTTACATTTTCACAATCTAGTTTTTCATATCTTATTATGAAAGCGTTCTTTGGTCGTTTTTCTACGTGTCCAAACCATCTATACTCTTAAATTTTTAAAATTGTACTCATATATAAAAAAGAGCTTTGAACGTTGAAGTATGCATGATCAAGTTTTCCTCTATAGAGAGAGAGAGGATCTAAACCATATGGAATAACGAGCTTTTTATGTACAATACAGAGGCTGGAGCCCAATGCAGCCCCCACGTATCGAACCATCACCTTCAACTTGTGAATGGACTCGCAAGCGCCGTTGCTGCGGGTGGAGAGCTCGACCCCCAGAGGGTGTATGTGTGGGCGTGTGTTAGGTTTCGACCTCCTCTTGTAAAGAAAAAAAAAACTTGTAGACCTTAGTCAGGTGATTTGTTTCGTGTGTACAAGTTTTAGTATGTTATTTTTCTTATTAAAATAAAAAACATATTTTAAAATATGATATTGTTGTTAAACTAAAATATTTCCAAAATAGCAAATTTCGTGATATTGTCATGAAAAAATTACAAGAAAGAATTTTGGCTATGAATTTTTATCCTGTAAAATTTTCGTGTTAATATAATTTTCATTATTAATGAAAAAATATAAGAGAGTTTAGAATTCTAGTTCCTCCCGAGAAAGTGACTGCAGCTGAGGATGCAAATGAATCCACTTGTTCTCCTGCCCCACTTTCAGAGAGAGAGAGAGAGAGTCAAATCAAGGTATACATATGCGAGCATCAAGTTGGTGAGCGTGGTGGTGGACATTAAAGAGAGAGAGAGAGAGAGAGAGAGAGAGAGAGAGAGAGAGAGATGAAGAAACGTCAACCGGTGGTATCCAGGAAAGCCGTGGATCATGAACACAGTAGCACGGCCGGTTTGGAAAAGAAGGGTGTGAAATACGGAGAGTGCCAAAGAAACCATGCTGCTAGAACCGGCGGATACGCCGTGGATGGTTGCAGAGAGTTCATCGCCAGCGGCGAAGATGGAACCAATGCTGCCTTCGAATGCGCCGCCTGCCATTGCCACCGGAGCTTCCACAAGAGACAAGAGGATCCGGAGGATTGCTCGGAATCCACCAGCTTTTCCAGTAAATAAAGAATGAAAAATCTTCCCTTTGATGGTGTCTCTTTTGTGCACATTCCGAGACTGAATTCTTACATTTAAGATATCTTGAAGTTTCTACTTTACATGTAATTGGGTAGAGTTTGTCAGCATCAGTTTATATTGGGTTGGAATTGGTTGGGGAATTCAAATATTCAGGAATATATATGAGTTCATCGATACTTTATGTGACTAAAATGTATGTCATAGCATATTTAATATGATGTAAATATCTTCTTTTAATAGGTAAGCTGGCGAATATGGTATAAGATTTGTTCAGTATATCCTGAAAATTTTGCACCTTCTCATGGGCATTGTTGACGTCCTGCTCACTGAGCTATTCACAAGTAGAGGTATTCATGGTTCGGTTTGGATTCGTTCTAGTTTCAATCTCAAACCAAACTGTTAGTCTCGGTTCTTAATTTTTAGAGAACCGAACCAAGTCATGCTATGACCCGATTGAACTGCTGTTTTCGGCTTGGTTTAGTTTTGAACCATGATTCTCTTTGTTTAAGGGTTTTGCTAAATGCAATGTAGTACGCCATCACATTATTTAGATTTGCAGTCCATATTTCGTGGGTATATGAGGTTATAAAACTTATATATAAACTTATAAACTTGTCAAGATTTATATCCATGTAAGTGTATAAACTTTATATATATATTATAAACTTATAAGGACTTGTATTTACATGTGTGTGTATATATAATGGTTTGGTTCAGCTAAATTCTCATGATTCGGTTTCGATATTGAACCCATGAACATAACCGTCATGATTTTTTCGTGCTAGAACTGAATCAAACCAAACCGGTAGACATCTAAAAACCGAACCAAATCACAAATTTGCTTCGGTTCTCGTGGTTGCATGAACACCGCTATTCACAAGCGTACTTTCTCCAATAATATGACGATGGAGCTAGCTAGCCCCTTTGACTCCAATTTTGTGTTTATCCTATATCCAAGTATGAGAAGAACTGAGGGAGGCAATTATAAGGGTTGTTCTCTCTCTCTATATATATATATACATATATACTTATATATACATATATACTTATATATACATAAATATATATATATATATGTGTGTGTGTGTGTGTGTGTGTGTGTGTGTGGTGAGTAATTCTATGAGAGAGGCACAAAAACTCTATGTTGGTGATCAATTCTCAAGTGGGACTTGACACTGATGAAACAAAGTTCAGTTTTATGCAGTATTGCTAAAGTTTTGAGGCTTTTTATGCCCTCCATTTGTCAGCACTTCAAGATACCCAGTTTCTTTTGGTGTTCATAATTGTCTGTTACAATTGGTTCATGGATGCCTTTGGTCACTCCAGATTTTCTGAGAGACATTTTTCTCCTGTGTGGATTTTGTATATACCGAGTTCGAAAGAAACTGAACACAAGATGTGTAACATTTTCATTGCAACATGTTCATAGTCTTTTTTGTTATAAAAATGCCTCTTGCACCACAAGCAATTGATCATCCAGCTTAGGGATGTTCATGGGCAGGGCGGGGATTAAAGTCCTCATCCTCATACCCCTTTAAAAACCCTACCACCATCCCATTCTCATCCTCATGATGGGACCAAAAAGGCCCCCATTCCCACCCCCCGTGTCCCTTAGTGGGTTCTCATAGAGACTCCTTAAGAGAAAGTGGGACATTAAACACATATTGGAGCCCAATTTTCATTTGAAATTAAAATCTAATTTATGCAAATGCCTCCAAATTCATATATATTATAAATGAATGTGTAATGATGGCTTGATGAATTTAAAAAGGGTGCTACTTTTTTATTGACACTTTTTTATTTATCATCTCGCACCATTTGTCTTATTTTCAAATGAACCTAACTTTCTAGAACGAATGGGAGAAATAGTCGGTGCTCGGTTCGTGGGGCGGGAACTACCTATCCTCATTCCTTGTCCGATCTCCATTGGGGATTTCCTTACTGTCCCTGTTTCTACTCCTCAAATCTGTCCCATGAAGAGTAGATGATCCCCTCCTCATGAACATCTCTCATCTTTCTACAGAGTCAACTAACAAGTTGAAGGTCATGAGTTAGATACCCTGGCATGCACATGGTTTCGGGTTTCGACCATCCCATTCTACCAAAAGGAAGACCCCTCTTGGCCATCTCCTCATCTCTTTTTTGATTGAGTATAGTAATGTGATAAAAAATTGGCCAATTGAGTATTTGGATCATCTAACACCAATTATACACTTGGGGGCCTGTTTGCATTGCAGGACCTCACCGTGGAACCATCATATGGTGGCGTAATGATGCCAATTTGGAGCGCATCTTTTTATTCGATTATGTATGACCTAAAGTTTGAAATAAGATGATAGAAAACTAGTAATGTTATGAAACTTTCTAAGTAGGGGTGTTCATGGTTTGGTTCTAGCCTCAACCTCGAACCAAACTGTTAGTCTCAGTTCTCAACTTTCGGAGAACCAAATCGAATTATGCTATGACCGGAACTGAACCACGGGTTCCAGTTTGGTTTGGTTTTGAACAACGGTTTTACTTATTTAAGGGTTTTTCTAAATACAATATATTATGCCATCAGATTATTTAGATCTGCAGTCCACATTTTATATCTTATATGTATATAAGGTTATAGAACTCACATAATATAAACTTATAAAGATTTATATCTACACGTATATAATCTTTATATTTATATATATAATAGTTTGGTTCCAATACTGGAACTGTAAACTGAACTACTAAGTTTTTTTCTGCTAGAACCGAACTGAACCAAACCGCCAGACTAGAACCGAGGTTTGGTGGTTTGATTCGGCTCTGGAGGTTCCACTGCCTTCATGCTGAAAGTGTTGCAGGCGAGCTTTCACCTCCATGGGGCCGGAATTATGTACCGGCAGCATGCCACATGAAGTTTAATTACTCCTGTGGTTTGATTCAACCCTCTTATCCTCATACTGAATTCATTTGGAGTTCTTTGAGATCCCAAAATAACACAAGTATTTGGAGCCATGCATATTAGAACTAAATCCAGCCAATTGAGAGGGATCACGTACATATGAGGAAGCTGCATCTGATCTCAATTGGAGAATTTACATCCATTAATTCCCAACACCACATCACATTTGGCTTAGGAAATGATCTCATCTCAATATTTCTTGGCACTACACAGTGGCGGACCTAGGATTGTTTTCTGGAGTGCGGTGCATTTGTATTCGGGCGAGGAGCACTTGTATTTCACATCCATATTTTGTTATATATTTCAGGCGAGGTACATACCTCACCTCGATCTAAAGTGGGTTTAGCATTGCTCATGGGTGAGTTGTGGCTGTGTCATTGAATAACCTGAAACTCGACATAATTTGAGATGTCCATGTAGCCAACTCTAAGTGAAAACAAAGAATTCATGTAGCCGACTCTATCTAGTATGAGAAAAGGCTTAGTTGTTGTGAATCTCCGGCTCTATGTAAGTTAGGTGATGGAGTTTGGGAAGGATATGGTGTCCACTGACATATGTATCATGGAACTTACACGTACGTTGTTTGGTAAACGAGCTGAGCCAATTCGAGATGCCATATTCATGGATCTGCTCATTTATCTCATGGAACTACATGTACATTGTTCTCAGTATTGATTCCAAGGTTCACTGGCATGTAGGAACTGACTGGTTCGCTTTCATGGCTTGTCAAGTCTTGCTACCAACATGCCATGAGATTTGACGGATTAGCAGCTAACTGCTCCTAAAGTCTCAAGTTTCTTCATACGACCCACCAATGAAGATTCATATCACAGTTTGTTAACTTCAAATCAAGTTTGGTGCTCTTTGATATTCCCCTTTACTTCCATCTTTGGTAGACTGATCGTGACGATTCGCATTCACTGACGATGACAACTTTCAGTAAGGATTCTCAGGACCAATGTGTTATATACCATCTAATGGCTTCATTCTTCGAATATGACGTGGCGAAATGCTCCTTTTATTTCTCTCTCTCTCTCTCTCTCTCTCTCTCTCTCTCTCTCTCTCTCTCTCTCTCTCTCTCTCTCTCTCTCTCTCTCTCTCTCTCTCTCTCTCTCTCTCTCTCTCTCTCTCTCTCTCTCTCTCTGTGTGTGTGTGTGTGTGTGTGTGTGTGTGTGTGTGCCTGAGATCTCGGCATTGCTCTATAATTTATACAAAACTTAAGGTAATTGTCTAATCTGAGCATTCAGCTATCAGCCTTCCCCCATCCCTCCTTCCCACAAAAACTGAACTTAAAGAAAATCCTTTCTTCACGTTCCTGTTACTTGCACTATCACTTCTACAAGAACACCATTCTCCGAGCTCCATGTTACTCCCCTAAGAGGTGAAGGTAGTTGGGGGTGTGCCTCTTTGTTCTCTGCGGCTTGAATGAATGGAATCATGTCTTGAATATAAGTTAGACTATTTATCATCTCATTTAGAATCCAAAAGAGGCAGACATAGACCTCAAAAGTGTTGGAAGGAAATGGCAATGGCTTTCTGAAGATAAAACTGAGGGGGATAAACTCTGCCCAGATTGGGTTGATAATAATCAATAAAATGGTTGTCAGGCATCACAGTTTGTAGAACAGTGAGGAGGAGGAGAAGGAGGTTGGAGGCAGTGAAGAATTCGAACTTGAGCTGATCTAAACAAACTGAACATAAGCTGATATAAACAACAGTAAATCTCCATCATCTTTCGCTCATTAATTTGTTCGAAGTGAGCCGAACACTAACTGAACAAGAGCTGATTTAAACCGACGAACATAAGCTAACATCGAAGTTAAATGTATGCTATTCAGTTATGATCCACAATAGAAAATTTAATTTCTTGATTATAAATTCAGTTGAAATTTTATGTTCAGACAATTGTATTTTACAATTGAAAGAATTGATCATTTAATTATATTGCACCCACTGACTTTTTCAGGTTTTCTATCTTATATGTACATAGACGTTCACTTCAGGAACTAATAGAAGCCAAGACAAACTAGCATGCAGTTTGCGAGTTGTACCGAGCCCACACATACACACACAGAGAAAGAGCATGCTAAATCTTAAAAACTAATTGATGCTTTAAAAGATCTTATATGATGCATATATCAGAGAAAGAAATTAGCAAAGAATAGGAGAAAAAAGGAACCAAAGGGAAGAGCCTAGATAGACGGGAAAGGGGCAAAAAGTCCTTCCAACGGTGATGTGGAGAAGCTTGTAGGAGGTTTTCTTTGAACGCCCAATGAATTTGGCTGACAACAGAACCGATGAGGATATAACCGAATACAAATAAAGCCAATGCAAGCACGACCAAAATAATGAAAAGCATAAAGAGAAGGCATTCACCGCAAGAAACTATCTCTTTTTAATTTGATTGTATTGATTTAAGGGCACTAGAATGAAGCCAGAATTTCTAAAGAGATCGTCAAACTTGGCATACATGTAAAGAGTGCGATTTGGTTCATCTGCACAACACTCCTTGGTTCCTTGCAACGGCAGGAAGCTATCTGAGCCCATTGCCAGCAATGAATGTAGGAAGAGTCGTTCAATACGATATAGAGAGAGAGCGCTAAATGCATATCTTTAGGTGTATAAAAATATTAAACATCTTCATTGTTCAACACTGAAGGTGTGAATCACTTTGATCTCAAAGTTTGAAAGGTGTTAATGTCTAGGTATTTTTTATGCACTTAAAAGGCATGCATTTAGCATTATATATATAATTATATATATAAGATTGGATCCTACCAACCATTGATGATGTTCATTAATTCTTGACTCTTACATTTTTAGAGGCATGAGTGTACTTGTAACTTTTAAAATTCTTCAAAGTTTTCAAATTACACTCATGTGATAGAAAAGTAAAGAGTATCAATATTGGACAAGATCTGATTCTCTTGCCACCTACAATGTGTGTATATATATATATAAAGTGTGTCTTTTCTTTTCAACTTCCATAATAGAGATATGTAACGCAATAAGATGATTCTCATCTGTTGTACACTAAATGACTGAACGGTTGAAGAGAGAGAAGCCGTACTAGCACCTTGTGCTAGTGGGACCAAAGTTAAGAAGATGCTAGCTCGAACCGTTTTTCGAAAAGCAGACAGTTCTTTCCTTTCTCTCGATAAAATGTTGTGGAAATGGTGATTCGCACAAACACACACACCATCACACAAGTGGTCTATAGGAAAGGTGAAGAAAATATAGAACAACAATGAACACAGATTTATGTGGTTCAACAGGAGACGCCCACTTCACAGGCAAGATCAGGAAGAAGATTTTGATCCGAATTACACAACAGTATGCAATTACAATAACTTCGCACTCTCATAACTTATAACGCTGACTTCTGTAAACATTGCTTGTGCAGTCTACCAAAATAAAGATAAGAGGTAGATATGAGAGGAAATTTCTCAATTATTGTGACAAGAAGGATTTGAGGAGTAATTGTATATTAACATATATGGCTAAACCACCTCTTAAAAAAAATAGACACGTCTACTATCAAAGAATTAGAGCAACTACTTCAGAAGTTACATAAATTGATCTAAAGGAATCTAAAGGATTTAGTCAATAAATTTCTCCTTTTTTGTTGTCTATTGTGTTCTCTTTGTGAGTTTAGTTTTTGTTAATTCAATTGCATAATCAAACCCACAACCATCACTTTATCAGAAATATCTTAAAGACACAAAATTCACCAAACATCTTTTTTAAGAAGATTTTTTTATTCTTGAATATCTAAAAAGCTTGTCACGTCTATTTTCTGGCAGAACAAGAATCACTCGAATAAGTTTAAACGACTGATGCATGACGAAAACCATCAAACCCTATCAGAAACAACCGAGATTTGAGTTGATCAAGAAACGACCATAACTCAGCCATTTATAACCTAACTCAGCCGATTTATGATCCTATGGGAAGATCTTTGTGTCATCTTTCCGTAGAATCACGAATCACACAAATCAGAGTTCGAACGAGGGAGTTATATAGAAGACAACACGACCCTATCAGGAAGCCTTAACCAGGTTGTCGATAGAATCCTGATCATAATGAAAAAATCACAAAAAACTTTTATTCTTACCAAAATCAGCCGATTTTTGATACGTTGGATAAAGCTATGTGTCTAGTTTCTAAAGCAACAAATATCACATCAATAGGACGTGTATCACACAGTTTATAACCAACCTGACTTCCATCTTCAGGTGACCCGAATGTGGCTGATTTTCGAGGTTTCGATCTGAACCTCGACACCAGCTCGATGAGAGCTCCATAAAGCATTCATGTCCCTCATTATGACTAATTTATATGATATACACTCAATCAGATTCTTAAGGATCTCAACATGCCTAATCTTCTTAAGGGCGGAGGTTGGTGCCCTCTAGCATGCTCAACTCTCCATCAAACAATGAATCTTCTTCCAATTTGAAGGTATCTGATTTCAACAATAATGAAATGGCATTCCTAATAGGACCTTAAGGATTAGTTATAGATCAATATACACAAATGATTGTCCCTACTAGCATACTCGAAAGGCAACTACTCTTTAAACAAGTTGATGGACTATTTGTTCATCTTATAAAGAGTGACTGCCTTCAGCAATTACCTATTTAGTTGGTCATCCTTATACTATATCTATGAGGTAATTGCCACATATCAAGATGTATGAAATGGTTATACATATTCTTATACTCAAGGAGAAACTGTTCTTGAGAACAGTTGAAGGGTTGATTGTTCATCTTATAAAGAAGGATCATCATCATGAAGTTTGAAGGAGGTAGTATGTTAAGGAAGGATAGTTGGCATCCTCTTGATTATTGGATGTTGATCCAGATGTTGATTTTGTGATAATACTCGATGTAATGTAACATTGCTGTTGTTTTTTAGGCATAGGTCGAGAATATTTCTATCCTTAGTGTCAAACAGTGATCAACAACCTACGCAGGATATATAGTGTCAAACAGTGATCAACAACCTATGCCGGATGTATAGTATACGTTATATCATACTTCAACAAAACATTTTTTTGTGGTAAGAACATTAGTTCTTCATTGGACATCTGTTGCATTATTATTTATTATATTATAGTTCAATCACTTATATTTTTTAGATTCTTGTAGATGTATATATCTTATACCTCTGTGATGTCGCTTATCTTTTCTTCTTGATAACAATATTGATATGAAAGTATTGTCAATTGGGATTGACCGTTTCACATAAATATTAAGATATACAAACAAATAAGAGGACTATTGTACATGATATTAAAGATGACAATTAGTTGTTATTTGAATATCATAATTTATTCTTTTGATTCATCATGTTGTAAATAATGATTAGTTTATCTATGTTTCTTGTTGGGCCTAAACTATGGATTTATTCATTTTACAAACCACAATTTTGTCAAGTGTCTTCTTTGTTAATCTTAGAAGTCGATGTTACAAAGAAAGCGAATAAAAATGATGTCACTTACATGATATATGTAGTGTATGCCATTTTTGTTTGATCAAGTGTTTACAAAATTCTTCTCATTATCATTCCTAAACATTAGGACTCTTTGAGCCATGCCCTCCTAGTATGCTTTAACATTGTGATCATTTCTTGTGTTCGCAAATCTCACTCATGACTACATCATGAGAGTTTATGAAATTGTGCATGTCAGAAGCTGCTAATCTAGTGATCTGTAAGGTTTGTAGAAACAGGAAATGATTATAGTGTTAAGCTAAAGCATACTGAGAAAGTTGTGGTTTAAAGAATCCTATTGTTTACCAATGATGAGGCGAAGAGCTTTGCAGCCACAAGACCAAACAAAAACCTCTTGCACTAGTAAAAGTATACATGTGAATTATAGTAAGAAAAATATGTATGTAAGACCCATCAATAAATTACGATAAAAAAAACTCGGGAACAGCTGTAACAACAACCAAATCCCTTTTCTTCATCGACTAGATCGTCTAGCTTGTACATTGTTCGGGGATGGCATTGGAGGTCTTGATGTGTGGCATCCAACTTCAAGAGAAAGCGGCGCTAAAAAATCCAATGCGATCGGCAGCGACGAGAGCATAGGAGAGAGAGCGTTCAACAAAGGAGGGAGATGAACCGCAGGTGGGCTGGGGGTACCACATGAATGTTTTAAAATGTGCAAGATACTTTGGAAAATCACGAAAAACAGGTGTGTTTGTGGTAATTCGGGATGTGGCAATAATGCTGCCCTTAGTAAGACGATCAGCAAACTTAAACTAAAAGAGGCAAGATTCGTCTAAAACATGCTAGACAAGAACAATTAGAAAAGCCAGCATGGAAGAATAATAAAAGTCGATACGGAACATTGTTAGCCAGGGCATTCCCCAAGAGGAGGGTGACAGTTATTCCTTTGCAATGTATACAGCACCAGAGAGACAGATATGATACGAGAATCAGTGTAAAGATATTGGCTTCCCAAGGATAGTGTTCCAATCTCTTTATTCATTTATGTCAGAATGTTGTAAAAGAGATCCTTAGTGCGCAATCTTATATTCCTCTGGGTCTCTTTTGTTTCAATGAGCTTTATCTTTTTGAACCAAATCACAGGCAGACAGAGAGAGAGAGAAAGAGAGCAATCTTATATCTACAGGCAGCTAACTCTCGGTTAAGGCAGTCTGTGTTCTCAGTGGAAATCATAAGGCTGGCAGGGTTTTACCATAGAGGAACTATGATTTCCTTTTCATACAAGCTCCTGATCTTCCTTCTTACGTGCCTTGTATTCCTTGGTCTTCATTTAGGCAGAGCACATGGCTTAACAAGCAGAAACCTCGCTCTTATGGCAGAAGAAGAATTAGCTCCAACAGCAAGAATCTTGCAAGCTGAGATGGTTGATCAGAGCAACGCCTATAGCATGAAGAGAATAGGATCGGCACCTTTGGCATTTGATCGTAACCAATCGAACAAGCGAAGATTCCGAAGAGGGTCTAACCCCATCCATAATATGAGCTGACTATTTTGGGTACAAGAAAGAAAGCCAAGAACAAGGAGAAACAGTGTGTTGATTTTTTTCATGTCTGAAATGCAGATGCATAGCAGCAACATTCAAAAAAATGATGCTTCAGGGTATTTTTCAGTTGTTACTAGTCTAGTTGAATTATTTCACTGGTTTCTAATAGAAAACCATTATATGCATGTAAAGTGGTCATATAATTGAACTGAAAAATTCTAGAGGGAGAAATTGCAGACAGATTGAAGGAAACAACTGAAGGGGAGCTGGTGTTGATGTTTGCTTTCATAGAAAATTGGTCAAATCTATATGTTATTCTCAATGTAAGCAAATTCACGAGTAGGAGGATCCGGATTTTGTTGTGGCGGCAAGATTCTTTGTTATAGAACGATCGTGTACATCTAGTGTTCTTTTTGCATAACTGGTTCTTCACCCTGATTGGTATCTATCAAAAAGCAGCTATGAGAAAATCCTGTTATCTTAGATTTCTAATTTCTGGCAGGCTTTGCAGATCATCAACGCTGTTCATTTCTGTGCCGGGTGGGTTTGGTGCAGACACGAGTGCGGGTGCCGGTGCCGGTGCCTACACGATATTTTTTTTGAAAATCATGGGTGCAGGGACATGGCTATAGATAACCAGCATTTTTTATTATATGTAATTGATAATATCTTTCAAATAAATCAGAAAATGTCAATGTCCTACCATTTTCAAAAGTTAACCCACCAATAAAATAATAATCGATAATACTCATGAAGTGTCTGAAATTGCACTAAAAGTATTTAAAACGGATAGTGTTGAGTCATGCACGGAGAGGAAGTACAGGTGAGAGTGTTGGAACGACAGACACGATTGTGGAATCCTGGTAGAAGTATCAACACACAGGTCCATGAATGTTCTCTTCCTTCAGGTTTAGACATTTGTGGAGATTTCGTCGGATCATGCATATTCTAATCTGCAATCATTTTTTTATAATCTTAAGTTGGCCAATTTACAGAATTATTTCAACAGCAGCAACAAGAGAGAAAAAATCAACATAGCATTCAGAGCTTTTGTCGTACATTTCACATTGTGTATATTAGATTATATTTCTTACTGCAGACAAGTGATCTGTAAAGGGTATACAATAGCGACCATAGGAGTTGAAACCTTTTTTCACAACAACAGGTTAGCAGATCATTAGTTTGTGTATAAGCTCTATAATTTCCCAATTGAGAATTTGCATAAAGGCTGATAACATGTTCATGGACGATGGGCAACATTAAGATCTATCCTCTTTCTTGCAACCATTATATGCCCTTCAATCGTGATGCTGAGAGAATCGTTTACTTCTGTGATATTCCAATTGAACAGTGTCTGACGATAGTTTCCGACCAACTGCACCCCAAATCATTTGAATAGCATCATCAGGTTGTGATGGGAACTGATACTCAAAGTGGTGCGATTTTCTTTAACCTCGTCCACATCTTAGTCCACTCAAATGGTCGGATTCCTCTAAGCAGATTAACCATAAACCCTGGCTTGACAGCATCTGATTCTTTTATGAAGATACAGAATTCGGAATAATCGAGAATGTCCTCAAATGGGAGTTCAATGTCATCACTTATGATCACGGGAACACAGTGACTAACGATTGCATCAAAAAGGAGGTTGGATGAAGGCATATCTCCAACAACATTCAAGCAAAATTTAGAAGTCATTCCCCTGCCAGCTCTATTGATTCCACCCACTTGAGCATTCCCCAGAATGAAGTGGACATTCTCCTCACTTTTCAGTAGATTGTAGAGCTCTAAACAAATCATCCTTCCCTGAAACAGGAACCAGTCACAGGTCTGTTCAATAAGGCCTCGGAGGAAATAATAATTTAAGTGGAGAAAGCTTAATGACCAGGTCCAAGATATTGAGGATAACAGATACCAGGCACAGGATGGGTCAAATAGCAACGATCAGTAACGATTTAATGCAATGATATATATCTATAGCAGATAAAAGAGCACCATAATGGTAACATGGTGATGGGAACATAGTCATTTCCTTAAAATCTTGTAGAGGGATCAACATTCTAACAAAGAAACTCATCATCAAGAACAAGGTCTTACAGAATTACATTGAGTCCTATCATTGGTTATTTTTCAGAAGGCCAAGTAAAACACTCCAATAACTAGAGAAAATTCCGGTACAACAAAGTAAAACATTTCTACATATTCTGGCAAAAAAGTTGGGAGAGACCATAGATTAGTCTAGTTGCTGTCTTTTATTGGCATGACGCTATTTGGTTGAAGATTAGACAAGCATTTTCGTTATGTGAATCTGCAACCTCACATTAATTTTATTTATGATCTCTAAAGTATGAAACAACAAGAATAAAGGCATCTCAAATTCAATTTCTGAGCATGTCTCTCATGAAGTAAAATTCTGTTATATGAACTAGTAAATTTCAAATTCAGATTTTACTGAACAAACACTGAGTTGGTTAATCACCATGAATCATGCAAAGATAAAGCAATCAAGCAAGCAGCTCAAGAAAAGGAGATTAAGCAAAGTGTAAAGGTGAAAATCACTCACATCCTTCATGTAAATTGCACCTTGAAAAAATAAGAGGTTCTTCCGCTTTACGAAAGGAAGAGAATCATCAGGAGCAATGGACCTAACAACATGTCTGTAAGGTCCGACAATGTCCTTGTCAAGGTTAGCTGCATGGGCCCGAAACCGCCCAAAATCAGCAACAATAAATCTAACAGATTGACGTTTTTTCCTTGCCACCAACATGCTATTGGGGTGATGCACAACGATCAGATGATTTTGTCTGCCATGACTCTTCCACTCCGGCCTATCCATCAAAACCTGCACCAATTTCTCATGCAACATTCTGTTCTTACTAACTCTTTCTCTCTTGTTTTTTTTTTAGTATCGAGTGTAACTAAGAGATGAGAAGAATGGCACAAAAATTACATCTGCCTCGCTTGAATTGTTGACTCTAATTGCAGTGCAAGTACCAACTTCAGTACTTCTGTTATTTGACAACAACAGATCCAATGTGCTGGAGATTCAACCCTCCTGGATAAGACTGAATTTTATCATGTACATCCGGCCAAATGTTTCTGTGAATTTGTTTCCACCCAAGCAAACCAAAATGAAACTCCGTTGGCAAATCATACATAAAAACTTTTGTCAATCTCTGATTAGGCCCACATGAATTTGAATCAGAAGCTTGAGTAATGCTACTAAAGGATGGTTGCCTGATCGATCCTTCTGCAACGCGAGGGGGTTGAGATGTAAACACAGGTGTAGTGTTGGCTAAAGTTAGCGAATTTGGGGTTTCATAGACAGACAGATACCGGCGTGTTGTGGAACAATAACATGAGAACAGATTCAGGTACACGTGAAACACTGGATCTCAGAAGGAAGAGCCACAAAGGGAACATGAAAATGACAGAAATAGCAAAGACGGAGAAGAGTAAGTTCCTGGATTTGCAGGCTGATCACATGCTTAGTATTCTTTATCAATGAATGGAAGCAAGAACCCGCTATAGCCAACCTAAAAGTAAACAAGAAACAGAAAAGCGTCTTTCTTTTTCTTGAACTAATACTCAAAATTTCAAGACGAACAAAGAAGCTCACTAATCTAACGCCATAATCTCGCTTTCCTTTTATGGATTTTCATCGCCAAATCACTACCCACACAATAGAAAATGACTAATAATCACCACTCTCTACGTTAGCATCAATAAGCGATCACCTTTCCCTGTTTGAAATCAAAAGAAAGATAGAAAAACCTCTAAAAGCTTGAAGCTTTAGCTCCTAAGAATGATGGTGCACGTAAAATTGTTTACCATCCAAATAATAAAGGGGAGAATCAAAAGCTAAAAGGAAACCCAAGATAGGGTAAAATTGGTTACGTTCTCCCATTAAAATCATTAGGCAAAAGAGAAGATAGAAAACGAAGGGTGCCATTTGAAAGCATGAAATCAGTAATCTCCCCCCAAAGGCCAGTTTAAAAAGATTAAGAAGGATTTCAACGAAAATTAAGTGCACCTGAAGATTTATGAGGACTAACAAAATACTGCGAACTGTTCACGCGTTTAGATTTAGAAGGTACGGTTTCGTGGGTGTTGTGGGCAATGAATCATTTGTTGACCGACGGAAGTTTGCACGGATATATATATAACTTTTTCTTCTTCGAGTTTCCCGTTAAAAGCAAGTAAATTAAAGGTTTTTTTCGAATAAAGTTTGAAATCGAGAAACATCTTTTTCTTCTTTCTTATTGTATTTGATGGTTGACGTTACTATTAGAGCCGATAGTAACCACCAATTACGTATATCTCTCACTTAGCCACTTGATTTAATCTATTATACATGGGTTTTGCTTCCTACTAATTTGAGGTTTACGTAATTGTATCATTTATCTAGTTCTAAGTAAATTGTAACTTTTATCTCTTATGCAGTTTTCTATAATCAACGTATTTCTCTTACGTAACACTCAACAAAATATATTTTTCACAATTATACTCTAGACATATTTCAAATCCATGTGAGTTAAATGTTTAGTAAAAAGTTCTTCTAAAATGCTTTTTGTTAAGGGGTTATCTAACATATCACTAGTTGACATATAACATATAGTTATTTTATTTCTTTTGAATATATCATGAACATAATAATATTTAACCAATATACGTTTGCTTCTTGAGTTATGAGCTTCACTCTTAATGGGGCACTTGCCATATGGATCTGGGTGAGCTTAAGGAATTTAGTTAGCAATTAGGAGCTTCTTGATGTAGGAATGATTAGACCTCTAAGAGCCCTTACACCTCTCCATGTTTAGAAAGAAGCAAGATGGCTTCTTTAGTATGTGTGTCGCCTATCAGGCCCTCAACAAAATAACAATGTATGATCGATACCCTCTAGCATTCATTGTTAACCTATTCAACTGATTGATTAGGCTCATTAGTTTAGTAAGATGATTTATATTCAAGATATGACATGTGAGAATTGTATTTAGAGATAAAAAGAAAATGGTAATGATTACTTGGTATAGATTCTTTGAATTCTTAGTAATGTCCTTTGAGCTTACTAATACCATTGGCACCTTTTGTCACCTAATGATGTGCTACACAGTCTCTTTGACGAGTATGTGATTATCTACCTAAATGATATTATGGTTCATAGTCAGTCCCTAGACAACCACATTGAGTACCTAAGTCTTGTTTTCAACCATTTACAAAAACACTCATTTTTCATCAAAAAGGAGAAACTGAGCTTAAAAGACTAGAAATTTTGTTCCTTGGGCATATAGTGGGACACGGCGTGGACGGGTACAAGATATGAGCTATAGAGGAGTGGGAGTCACCTAAGGGTGAATGAGTTGAGAATCATCCTCAGTCTAGCCATCTACTATCGCCATTTTATTGAGGGGTTGTCAAGCCTAACTGCTTCTCACAAAGTAATTGAAGAAGACTACGATCTGGTTGTGGATAGATCGATATTAGTGCGCCTTTGAAGAATTTAAAATTGTTGTGACGAAGGAGTCGATGTTTAGACTATCCAATTTTTCAACCTCCTTCAAAGTACACATATGCAAGTGACATTGCCATAGCTATTGTCTTCATAAGTATTGTTACCCAACATACAAGAATGAACTCCTAAAGGTGGTGTATTGTCTAAAGGTTTGAAGGGTCTACCTTCTAGAGGTACCTTTCACCATGGTGATTGATAACGATACACACTTTCTTGAAAACCAAAAAGAAGCTATTATACACATTTATATTTGTATAGAATATATCCTTAATATGTGTACAACATATAAATAAATAAATAAATTATATAAACACATTGTAACTATTAATATATAAATATGTATAAATAAATAAATAAGGTATCTATAAGATAGTGTATGCTCAATCTATTACATAATTAAATCTTTTCTAACATTTAATATGACGATCAATAATAGCGATTTGAAATGAAAAAGTAGTGTATATATTAAATGTGAGAACGAAAAGTATAATGATATACGTTACTTTTCAGATCCATGTTAATCGCATTCAATAATGAACATGTTTGAAAAAGATTGCGGGGACCTCTCTCTATCTATATAATGGGACGGTTCACATTAAACTTATCTATATAATGAGACTGGTTCACATTAAACCCTTCTCTAGACATGGTCTATTTTTAATTGCTCGGTGATTCCAATCAGAACCGAACTGAACCGAGAACCAGTAGAAAATTGAACAGAAACAAAGCTCAAGATTCACTCGGTCCTTTTTCAATTTCATCTTTTACCAAATGAGAACTGGTGGTTCTAAACTTTTTTCTTTTATAAAGTATAGATTCCAAACTCCGCTCAAGATCACTCTTGCATGGTCTCAAGCACAAATAAGAAAGGTTGTATTAGGCTTTCAACAACTAATATAAAACTTTATCGGACTTATTTATCATGGATTTTATAAATTATGATAGGGTTTCATGAAAACAAAGAATTCATCGATCCCGTCTAGTTTGAGAAAAGACTTAGTTGTCGTTGTCGTCGTATGGATTCCAAGCACTTTGGAACTTAAACTTAAACCGAACCAACGGGCCAACAGAAATGGAACCGACTCGGAACCGATTCGGGTACGGTTTCAAGTTCCGGACTAACCGTGGGCATGTCTACCCTACCCCACCCAGCCTCAGGTAAGGTTGGGTAGCCGCAAGAAGGGTAGGGTTTGCGTTCCCTATATATCGCACACTGTTGGCGGACACAAGTACAATTATTCGGGTCAACTTAGTCCAGATTCCGTGTCGGGTTTAAAGTCCTGCTGAGACACTTATAGGAAAGACAGATCCGAATACGACCTGGATAAGAGAAACCCTGACTTTTTCCATCTTATTGTGATGCCCACTTCCGCCCGACTCTCTCTCTCTCTCGCTCTCCACCTTTGGGAGACGCTTCTGTCTCCCCGTTGCATTCTACGGCTAGGGTTCCTTCGGAAAACAGCCAGGTGCGCCATCTACTTCAACCCTAATATACGTTTCACCTCTTTTGCGTGTCTCTAATCGAGGTCGGTTTGTTTGGTTGCCGTTTGGGTTTAGGTTTAGGGTTCGGGGTTTAGGGATTAGGGATTGAGTCCTTCGACGGAGGATTCGCTTCATTCAAAGCGACTGTGCTGAATCTATGTTTGATGTTTGAGGGGTCGCTTAGACCCTTGGATGCGAAATTAGCAGTTTGGGATCTGTTCTTTTCTGTCTGAAAAGTTGAATGCTTAAAGGGTCTTTCCTTCTCTTTTTTGTTTGTGTGAAAAAGCAGATATTTGTGCTCTGAATAGAGGAAATATGATGGTTGATTTCTGGGTTTGTTTGTTTTAGGTTTCTTGGAACGGTCGATTATGTGATATAACTCTCTAATGCTAAAACAAGGTCTTGCTTTTGGTTCAACTGTACTTTTGAAAAGAAAAATGGATTTGTCGGATGAATTTGAATGTGATTAAGGAGGGAATTTCGTTCTATGGTGGCTCTTGCATTCAGTTGGAAGACAATCGGTTTTACGAAGTTCAAATTTTTATTTTTCTGAGTCTGAAATCAGTCCTGTTACCTTCTGTATGAGTGCTTGCACCGACTTGTCCTTGACATGCTGTTCGTGGATGTTCAATTCTTTTTAAGTAATCTTTGTTCTCAGATCTGCAAAGTGAATGGCATGTTTTGTGTCTGCGATCAGAATTTTGGAGTAATATTTGCGCTCACTTGGAAGCTATTTTCTGCTTGAATGGCCGGTCAGAGATATAACTCTGGTAAGCGATCCCACCATCAAGTAGACTCGGGAGCCATGAATGAAAATGGCAGGGGTAAGAGGAGGCATTCAGGAGATGAAAGAGATCAGTATGTCCCTGGGCCAGATGATACCGTGTACCGTTATTTGTGTCCGGGGAGGAAGATTGGAAGCATAATCGGGAGAGGAGGTGAAATTGTTAAGCAGTTAAGGGCTGAAAGTCGTGCAAAAATCCGTATTGGTGAAACAATTCCTGGATGTGATGAGCGAGTAGTGACTATATTTAGTCCCCGTGGACGGAGTAAGGGGACTGGCAGTGAAGAAGAGGAAGAAGAGATGGAGTTTCTCTGTCCATCACAAGATGCGCTTTTCAGGGTACATGATAGGATTATAGCTGATGAAACGCCTGGTGAAGAAGAGACTGATCCCGAGAACCGGGTCATCACTGCTCGTCTGCTTGTACCTTCAGATCAGATTGGATGTATCATCGGTAAAGGTGGTCAAATCATTCAGAACATGCGGAGTGAAACATCAGCTCAGATTCGTATACTGAAGAGTGATCAAATACCGCCTTGTGCCATGAATTCTGACGAGCTGCTTCAGGTAGTACTGATGTGCATTCCTTCTGGTTTTTGAACTGCTTCATCCTTGTCATATGGTAGCTTAAATAGTTCCACGAAAGCATAATGTATTTCCCTTATCAGAACTGGTGGTTGGTGGAGTGCATCGAATGATCGTAACTAACAATATATGATCTCAACAGCAAAGAGGAAAGCGAAGTTGAGCTTTTTCAGTTCATAATTTGGCTTAAAGTGTAGTTGTTTGTAACTCAGCAATGGTTGAGTTTGGTCCTTTCCTTGCTGATGAGAGGGGGAACATAGATTTTATATTTTGGATGAAACTTATTCACGCATTCTGTTGGTTGTTTCATGCCATATCCTTATTGTCTAGGGTGTCTTTGATATGTCAGCCCGTGTGGCTTGCAGAGTATATCTATCTATCATCATTCTATCTTCTGAGCTCCTCAGTTTCTTATTGTGCTACACGGTTGTTCCTCATTGATGACGTCTGCACTTTCTGACTGAGTTGCTTGTACTGTAAACGTGTTGTGCTTCAGATATCTGGAGATCAATCTGTTGTCAGGAAGGCACTCTATCAAGTTTCATCTCGGCTCCACGATAATCCCTCAAAGTCGACACCCTTTTTTTCTGGTGCACCAGGCATGTACCCTTCTGGTGGTCAATACATGGGTCCAAATGCAGGTAACCAAATCTTTACTCCAATGGTACCTCCTTCCGGTGGGAGCTGGTCTCTGGGGTCTGCAAATCCTTTCTTCCCTGCACCAATTGTTAGAGATGAGAACTCAGCCAGGGAATTTAGTCTCCGTCTGGTGTGTGCTACCGGCTTGATTGGCGGTGTTATTGGGAAGGGTGGTGGCATCATCAAGCAGATAAGACAGGAATCTGGAGCAATTATTAAAGTTGAAAGTTCTACTGCTGAAGAAGACTGTATAATAGCTATCTCATCTAAGGAGGTATCTAGCTTTGTTAGCCTGTAAACTTTGTTGCCATCTCTCTTTCTGTTAGTTTTGGCTTCTTGAATCTTGATTTGTGGTTTTCTTGCCAGTTCTTTGAGGACCCTATTTCAGCTACCATTGATGCTGCGGTTAGGCTTCAGCCAAGATGCAGCGAGAAGACCGAAAGAGAATCTGGCGAGGTTTCATATACCACACGCCTTCTGGTGCCAACAACACGCATAGGGTGCTTGATTGGCAAAGGTGGGACAATCATAACTGAGATGAGGAGGGCGACTAGAGCTAATATTCGTATTTTTTCGAAAGAGAATCTTCCGAAGGTTGCTGCTGAGGATGACGAAGTGGTGCAGGTTGGTTGGGTTTTCCTGGCTTATGCAAACTAGTAGTTTATATATTTTACGAATTCACGATGCTTGGTGGGGCCATGTTCTTACCGACTGCTGCTTTCTCCATACTGTGGATTCATTTTATCTCAATCTTTTGTAATTTTCTCTGATTTATGGAACTAGCAAGAAGGGTTGTATGCCTAAACTATGTCCATATCAGCTGTTCTTATCATATTTAAAATTGTTGTTGGCATTCATCATCGTGTTTGTATCAATGCTTTGCAGATCAGTGGGGAACTTGAGATCGCCAGGAATGCTCTTATTCAAGTGGCAACAAGACTGAAGGCCAACTTTTTCGAAAGAGAAGGGGCATTACCTTCATTTCCCTCAGCTGTTCCTTACATTCCGATGCCGGGAGGTCCTCCAGAACCCCCAAAGTATAGCGGAAAGATGGATACTAAATCTCATGGCAGGGGATACTCCTATTCCGGTGGAAACTCTTATGGTGGTCATTCTGATGTGCCTTCTTTTGATAGTTATGATAGCTATAATGTTGGCCAGGTGATGTTACATACCTTAGAAGTTGAGGTCTTCTCATTTGTTATGCGTACTGCATTTAGTTTTCTCAGTGTTGTGCCCTTTTGTGTTCGGAACTGCAAGAACTAAATCATTTGCTCATTGCTCTCAGGGCGGCAGTGGAGGAGGTTATGGATCATATGGCGCTTATGGATCAACTCGGTCAGGTGGTTCAGGGTAAGAGCTTTGTTTATCTGCTCCTTAAGTTCCAATATATGTTTCTCAAACTCAGTTGTGAAGGGCAGGAGATGGTGCGTCCTCTACATTTTATACCTCTCATATGTCTTGTTTTCATTTATAATCATGTCAGCAATAGGAAATTACGATTCTATTTTCAGTCAATGAGTATGCAAGCATCGTTATTTAAAAAGAAAAGGTATCATCTGTACTGATTTTGAACTTTTTTACCAGGACGTCTGGTCAAACCCCTATTTCCCATGGAAAACACCACGGTTACTAGGGTCCTCGCTGATTATGGCCTGCAGGTAGATACATCATCTACATGCAAACTCTAGTTCCTTTGGGCTTACACTAACCAATTCTCATGTTTGACAAGCTTTCTTTTCTTAAGCCTAGCCAGAACCTTGCCGATATATGGATTCTCTAATGTGCCTTTTTTGTTTTGACCTTTTTTGCCTTCCCTTCCTATACACACAGCTGAACCACGCGAAGCCCGGAGCCAGACCTGCCTTTTGATGAAGCCTGCAGCCTAAAACTGAAGACCAGACGAGCATTGGTGAAACTTTGGCCCACCCATCACATGTCACCAAACTTTTAGAGCTTTCAGTTCCGAAGGGCAGACCTATATGTAATGAGCAAACTTGAATGCTTGAATTTAACTTTCTGTCATGAGGCATGATTTTTAGTACCTTTGATGTTTCACTCCTAGACAAGCTTTAGAGCCGTCAGTGTTTGTGGTTGTTCTAAAACTCGACATAGCACAATTGTTGTCGTTTATCCTGTTAGTGGTGAACTTGTAGATTTCCTTTATGCAAGCGTATTGTTTTGCCTGATTGCTTGTTAACCAAGAGTATTTGTTGAAACCCTGGCCTAAACCCCAGAGCATCGGATAAATGTGCCGGTCGATTAGATAGAATATGAACCAGGAAGTTAGTCCGAGTTGGGCCAGTATGCAGCTTAAGTGTGGGAGTTTTTTTCTATACCATGCAATCACCTTGTGTGCCTGCATCTGGAAGGACAAAAACAGTGTTTTGGACCATGGTGCGATTTTTGCTTACAAGTTACTTTTGCAGCATTTATGTTGTTTTGCAGCTGATAAATTGATTCCGGGTTCGGCTGGGGCTCAATCGGCAATCAGCCTCAGGCACATATGCTGATGTGAGAAAAGAGCTGAGTTACGGGGAGGGGTACCTGCAATGTTGGTGCAGGAGCAGTGACCGAGCTACGTTACGGCAGGATGAGTTCTTGGTCTCACCCAATTCTCAGAAAAATCAACAGAAAAACAGACGGTACCATAATCTAAGTATTAAACCCTCATAGTACACAAATATTAAATTATGCCCACAACCCTAAAATATTTGACTGAAACATATAATCCTTGATCGAATCGTAGGTTATAAACACGGAGCCCCTGGCTAGAACCGTGAGTCTTTTGCCTCGCCCTAAAATTTAGTCTTTCAGATCTTCCACAGTGGTGGAAGGACGCCTCTAAATCTATCTACACACGAGGTTTTAACTTTTCCCGCGGGACCTTCAAAAACTTTTAGGCGATCCATTAGTAATGATGGTTCCTTAACGCCTGTTGCTTTAATGGGAATCTGACGCGTGTTCATAACCCTTTTTGATACGCACTCACAGTGGCTCACCTGGCTACGGGCTTAGACTCCCGAGTGGAACATCACTTCAATACCCGGGGTATGCATGCTTAGGTTCGGCCTCCCCATTGTAACAGAAAAAGAAAATGCAGCCGACTTAATAGGAAGGGTGAGACTCGTTTAATAAATGTGACGGGGTAATGATGTCTCATGTGGTTCTCGGCCTTGAGCAGAACCGCCCTAAAGAGAATGTACATGTTACGTGTCCATCCCTTCGTGAATAAGCAGCCATCCGTGAGACGAGCCAAATGAATTGTATCACAGGAAATTAGTCTTTGTGCAAACCCTTCGATTTTTTACTCAGTATTCCTAGAATGTCTGGTTTGGTCTTCTATTCTCCCCCCTTTCTACTTTCTCCGGTCTTCTATTCACTGCCTTTCTTGAAGCGTCTTCCGTTTCTTGCAAGCTGTTGTAATTCCGTTTTTCCCCTTGCAGCAATTTCCCAGTACAGTACTTAGAGAAGTTAATTGGGTAAGTAAAGTTTTCAACTATAGACGACAGTGATAAAAAGCTTTCATTTTTGCCAGGTTACCCTCACTATCAGGGCTGCCATAACTAGTTCTTCACAAGGTCTGATATATAGTGTAGTGCAGATCGACTTGCCAGACCCTCATCTACCAGAGAGGGGTAATAAGTTCTGTGGTTTTTGTACTTCCCTCTCGGTTCTGGGTATGCTTGTTGGTGTGCCTGTTGGTGGAGCATTCTTACCCTTGGAGGAAAAGGAGATCATGAGCTGGCTATGTTTGCAAATATGATTCGTTATTGCATATGCCCTAGAACCATAACAAATATGTTGCATTGTTACAAACTCCACCATGTAAGGGGGCATGGCCGGTCCCAAGATCGGATAAAGGAGGAGGGTTGCATTAGGCTTTCGATAGTCCGTGTAAAACTTTATCGGACTTATTTTATCATGGATTCTACAAATTATGATAAGGCTTTGTGGAAACAAAGAACTCATGTAGCGTTCCCATCTAGTATGAGAAAAGGCTTAGTTGTTATTGCAAGCACCTATCTTTTGATTTGGGAAACCCCTCTTGGGCCTTTAGATTCGTGAAACCGACAAGGATGAAACCAAGCTGAAATTGTATAGTGCCTTCTACCTGTTATGCAACTTTGCAAAGTTAAGTCTTGCTTAAGCGGGTGCCTTGATTTGTTTGTGGTTTCATTCCTCTAGACCAACTTAAAGAATGAGTCCACATCTTTTTGCACTAGAAAGATTAAGATGATTGAGTGATTGTAGAAAGATGAGTCATTATTCCTTTTGCTGTCATTGGCTCCATTATGGTGCCTCACGATAAGATTTGTTATGTTTGCTATTTCCTTGTGCACTTTTGCTTCAGGGATGATTGTGTGACAAGCAACATCACTTCATTTGATGAACCAAATTCTTTCACTTATGGAATGTGGTCTTGGTGCTATTGGTGAAGAAGCACAGAGTCCTTAGTGTCTATAAAAAATCTTTAGTATTTTGTTTTTAAAGGTATCTTTAAATATGTTTCATTAATGATACTTTTGTAATAAGCCACTTTGTAATGCCGGTTATAAAGGGGAAACCCTATCAGCCATGTAACTCATCTTGTGGTAGAAAAGAAAGAAAGGAAGAAAGAGAGTGGCGGCTCCAAGGGGGAGATCGCTACTGATGATTCCATCTTCATCGATTTTGTTCGTTTAAATCTTCTCAATCACATCAAAATCAACATGGTATCAAAGCCTTCCTAAGTGCTTCATCAAGAGATCGAGGGTTGGTGGTCAATAATACATGGTGGCTCTAAAATCGAGGCTTTTAGAAGCAGTTTAGTAGGAAACTAGGGTTGTTTTGCTTATCATCAAATCACACTAGGCTTTTATAAAATTGTCGACACATTGTTCGTGTAAGTTGTTGTGGAAAACCAAAAATTATGGAAGGAAAACAAAATGAGGAATTTTTGAACTCAACAAGTATGATTGAGTAAAAAGTAAACCATTTCAGATTATAAATATCAAATTGGATGGAAAAACTATAAAGAATGGGCAAGATCTATCGAATTGGTCCTCAAATCAAGAGGAAAACTTAGATTTGTCAAGAGAACGCAGGTATGTTAGGACGAAAATAATCTAGAGTATGAAAGGTAGTCAAAAGAAAATGCCCTTGTAAGCTCTTGACTTATACAGTCGTAGCTGAAGCATATTCAAGGAAAAGAAATATTGCGAAAGAATACGAAGTGTTGGAAAAGATTTGAAAGTGTCGACAAGGAGATAAATCGGTGAGTGACTACTATGGGGAACTTCGAGGGCTTTAGAATAAACATGCAATAGAAAATAAATACAATTATTGTATAAAGGAAAGGATTGCTGATGCTGAAGTAAGGAAAGTGTTTGACCTCGTGTGGGGAATTTCTCATGAGTATGAATCAATTAAGATTAATATTTTTAGTAAAGAAGAATTTCTCTTTGTTGAAATTGTTTACACTCTCCACTTAAGAGAGGAAGATAGGAAAAATGTATAAAAGGGTAATATGTCACATACTGAAAAGAGTCTCTACTAGAGGAGGCCAAGTGACATTCCTACATGAAAGAGGTTCATTTGCTCGTAGAGGAAGAGGAGGTGGTCAATTTCAAGCCAATGAGGACAAAAATAAATTATAATTCACATTGTGAGAAGAGAAGACATACTAGGGATTAATGTTGAGAAATTATTGAAAAACCGACAGACACCATAGTTCATGGAAACTATGTTGCACATGATGAAATGCTGTAATGAAGAAGGAAAATTGCATAAATTGAATCCAAACTCCCATAAACTTCCTCAAAAGAACAAGAGATAGGTGTTCCTACTTCCTTCACTATTAGTGATAACTCTTCCTTTACTCAATCTAAATTTTCAGTAATAGATTTAGGAGCAATTGATCATATGGTAAGTGATAACACTAAGTTCATCGAATATCAGTATGGATCCATACCTCAATATATCAAACTAGCAAATGGATCATTAATTTCGATGAAATAAAAAGGAAAGATGGAGACTCAAAACTTTTAATTGGAGTCAATTATATATGTTCCTGAGTTTCCTGTTAATTTGTTATCAGTGGGTTCTTTAGTTAGAGATTTAGAATACTCAGTAACATTCTCTCCTCTTGGTCCTAAATTTTAGGATATGAGGACGGGAAGAACCTTTGGAAATGGTGAATTGAGGAATGAGCTTTATATACTCCCTCACAATTTTATTCTACCACATAAGAATGCATTTGCATCTACAAAAGCAAAAGAAAAGCTCATATTATGTTATTAGCCAATGGAACATCTTCCAATCTCAAAAATTAGAGATGTAGTTTCCACTGAGTCTCATAAAGAATTGGTCCTTCAATATGATGTATGTAAAAGGGACAAACATCATAGAGTGTCATTTTTTAGTCGTGAGTCACAATCTTTAGTTCCATTTGAATTGATATATTCTGATGTATGCCCATGTTGAATTCCCTCTTTAGGAAAATATCAGTATTTTGTTACTTTTATTTATGACTATTCTATATTTAACTTTGTGTATCTTATGAAATCAAAATATGAAGTTTCATCTATCTTTTGTATTATTTATTGAAACCCAACTTGGACATCCCATCAAGTTGCTCAGGTTGGATAATGGTAGTAAGTTTGTCAATCATTGCTTACAAGGATATTTGAAAACACATGGGCATTATGGATCAAACTTCATGTGTTTATACCCTACAACAAAATGGTGTGGCGGAAAGAAAGAATATGCATATCTTAAAAGTTGCCAGAACTTTATTGTTGGAACATAATGTACCTAATTTTTTTTTACCTAAAGCAATTCTTAGAGTTGTATATTTCATTAATAGGTTACCATATGTTCTTCTCTTTGGGAAAACCCCATTTCAAATTTCAAATGGTAACACCGGGTGTCACTTCATTTCATGTAACACCACGGATATTTGGGTGTTTATGTTTCATTCATATTCATGGCCTATTCTTAGATAAGTTGGATCCTAGGACAGATAGATGTGTGTTTCTTGGCTATTCAATATAAAAGAAGGGATACTATGATCCTAAAAGTCATAAGAAATATGTGTTGATAGATGTTACCTTCTTCGAAACTACCCTATACTTCTCATGTGAAACCATGCCATCAAGATATATACCAAATGAGCGAGTGTTGCCAATTAACACCACTTATGAAGAGGAGTTTGAGGACAACTTAGAAGATGAGCAACAAAAGGAAAAAGGAGATGATAGTTTATACTAAAGGAGATAAAAGAGTATTTATGCCCAATCCTCAGGTAACCATGGACCAAGAGAGAGACTTATCTTCATATCAAAATGACATTCGAGTGGAAGAAAGAGGTAAGGAAGAATTAAATTTAGATATTATTTTTGCTCTCAGAAAAGGCAAAAGATTATTTGGTGAATATTATATTACTTAGTTTATGTCTAATGGTCACATATCACCTAGTTATCACAACTTTGTTTTGAATGCTGAAGCATATCAGGTTCCAAACGATTTTTGGGAAGCTTCTAAGTCACCAAAATGGGAAGTTAGTGACCTCCCCCACCTGGGAGAAAATCCATTTGTTGTAAATGGGTATGCACCATAAAATTTAAAGCAGACGGAACAGTAGAAAGGTATAAGGTTCAATTATATGTGAACCTATGTTTTATCCTTGAATGTGATTTTGAGTTGTTTCTGTAGCATCATCTACCTCTTGTTGCCTTTCGTGGATGCTTCGGCAATCTTGAGTGAATCTTTATCATTAATTCTGTTCTAGTTTTAAACTTCTTAGACTTCAACCACTAAATGATCTTCTTTTAGACTGGACAATTTGAGGCGATGTTATGGTTGATGGGCAGCTTCTCTTGAAGCCAAAACGGTAGGTTGCATATAGACAAGATTATTACAAATTACAGTCACACATCCATATATCCCTTCTCTGTTTGCATGCACACTCCCACACACATGTATGTATGTTTATAAGTATGTGTGTGTGTGTATATATATATATATATATATATATATATATATATATATATATATATATATATATATATATATATATATATATATGTATATATATATGTATGTATTCTGTTGTGAATCTAGATGATTAGATGTGGGGCTTTCTGCTACTGTTGTAGCATTCTCATATCATGTGTTTTAAGCTCATGTCTGGTCAATAGCAATGCTTTGTGTATGAAGAAATCAGTCTTCTCTTTGTTTTGCATTAAATTCAACCTAGGTTGTGGCCACTTTTCATATTGTATAGTGGTATATTTTATGTCACAAGCTGATGTCAGTGTTTCTTTTTATGCCTCAAAATTATCAAGTTTCAGGATTTTTAACTGCATCTTAAAACTTATCACTATCTTCCTTTGTTCGTAAAATCACAGTCAAAGATTTGGATTCAAGCAAAACTGATATATAGTTATCGTCTTTTCACCCGTCTTCCGGCTGCATCGATTGATATGCAAGAAGCTTAGCAAACTCGTAGAAGGCTAAAGCTTACCTGAGGAAAGCAGGAGGCTGAACTCTCAAGTGTTCATATGCTTGTACTTATTTTCTCATCAAATCTAAACTTAAATCATTAACGAATCCCCAGCCGTACATGGGTCCTATCCCACGCTCTCCCATCCTGAAGGTCATGCTTCACCCACTTACCATCACTTTTAACTTTAAAAAATTTACCTAAAATCATCTCGTAGTCTTGGTTAATCTATGTGCTATTCTTTATTGCCACGGTGATTAAAACGAACTGTCTATCATACCGATATTATGAAGTAAGCCATAATTAACAACTCCTTAGTTTGTTCTGCCATTACATTATTCTTGGTCCGATATCATTGACCAAACCTTAAGATGACATTTGTGAATAAGTAGGATCTGGTTTGGTTTTGTGTTCGAGTAAGAGCAACCTCAGATGGATCTTTCTGAAGCATGAAAATGAGCTGTTGCATCAGACTTCCCTATTCATAGAAGTGGTCATCAAGCGCGATCCGTTTCAGATATCGAGTTTGAGGTAAAAGTAGCATTAACATGTTTTCTTGCAAATGAGAGCTACATAGAAGAGATGGGCAAGGAGTTATTCTTGTTCCTGGATATTTTGCAAGCTAATTTTGTACTAGTTTTGTTCTCTTTTCCCCTTAGCATTAGATCTCAACAGTGAACTTAGATCTGGCAAACTGAAGCTGAAATTGTAGTTGTACTTGATTAGTTAATATAAACTTTTGATCTAATGTTAAAAAAGGTCTGCTTTTCAATATTTAATTCTTTATTAGCATTACTGTTATTTAACCATATTTACATTATCATTGTTATTTGTGTGTACGTGAGAGAGAGAGCTTGGTTAAATGATCATATTTGGATATGGGTGTACCTATAAATTGTCCAAGGCACCATGATTGCCTTTGTCCAAGGGCTCCAATATGAGATTATCGTGTTGCATCTTCTAATGCAATACCATGTTTACGACATTGAGCATCATAGAGTGCCTCAAGAACTGTTTAATATTTTATCCAGAGAATTGAGTGCACAAAAGCTGTGGTCACAGTTCAAGGAGGACATCTATCTGATATATAACCGACACGTTCTACCGCTCTTGTTGAGTCTGCTGTCTATTTGCTCTAGATCAGGGGACCTCGAGGCAAGTTGGGGCCTAAGGTGAAATATGACTTAAATATTTGGGACCTAAGTCTAAAAGGTTGCGGGGCCTATGAAATTTGTATTTATGAGTGCTGTAAAAGTTTGGGTCCTAAGAAATTAAATGTTAAGGGTGTCTAAAAGATTTTGGGCCAAAAATCAACAATATAATGGTTTAAAATTCAGAGGCCTAAGGCAGTTGCCTTAGTGGCCTTACCCATCAGCTATGCCTGTTCTAGATGTCTGCAATGCTTGTCCCATAAGCTAAAATTATAATCTTGGCATGACTTATTAAATTTGGTCCTCTGTGTATGTGTGTGTTCATATGCGCACACACCTGAATGAGAGAGAATATATATATCTTGTTAATACGATGTATGAGAGAGTGAAACGACTCTTAGGTGGTGTTTGATTATAAGGCCTAGGCCTAAGTAACTGAAATCATATGTCTAGTTCATGTGTGATCAACATAAAATAAAAAGTGGGTTTATATGATTCTATCTTTTACTGCTGACAAGACCGGCTAGTAGTGGGTGGTTTACCGGAATTGAGCCTACAGTGGTAATTTCCGCAATCCTGGCCTCGTAATTAAATACGGGCTTGCAGTTAACTCACTTGAAATTCATAAATTTCTTAGTAATATAACACTACATTTATTTTATTGTCTGGTATGGAAAAAGGCTTAGTTGTTGTTGATAACACTAAATTTTTTAAGATAGTGGTAAACCGAAAAGAAGAAAAGTGTAGGTGTCGAATATTGGAGCGTACAAAGGTGTGACGCCTTGATGGAGCTGTCTACAACAACTAAGCCTTTTCCCATACTAGACGGGGTCGGCTACATGGATTCTTTGTTTCCACATATCCCTATCGTGTGCCATGTTAGCATTTAATTCCCAATAAGCTAGATCATTCTTTATTGTTTCTTTCCAACACTTTTGTGGTCGTCCTCTACATCTTTTAATACTTTCCAAATTTAGTTTTTATAACCTTCTTATAGGTTCTTCTTTTGATCTTCTTTCTATATGTCCAAACCATCTTAAACGATGTTATCTCATTTTATCCTCTATTAGTGTCACTCCTAATTTGTTTCTAATAACCTCATTATGTATACGGTCTTTTCTTGTATGACCATTCATCCATCTCAACATCTTCATTTCTGTCACAGACATCTTTTGTACATGTTGATGATTAACTACCCAACACTCAGAACCATAAAACATGGCAGGCTTAATTGCTGCTCTATAATATTTACCTTTTAATTTTAATGATATCTTCTTATCACAAAGAATACCTGATGTTCCTCTCCATTTTAACCAACCAGCATTAATTCTATGTGTAACATCTCCATCAATTCTTCCAAGACTTTGAAAAATTGACCCTAGGTATTTAAAACTTTCCTTTTGGGGAATGCAATGTGTGCCAATTTTAATTTCTATGTCCTCTGAAGTAGCCAAATGATCAAACTTACATTCCATATATTCTGTCTTTGTTTTACTAAGTCGGAGGCCTTTGCCTTCTAATGTTTCTCTCCATAGTTCCAATTTTCTATTAACTTTTTCCTTAGACTCCTCCACTAATACAATGTCATCTGCAAATAACATGCACCAAGGTACTTCATCTTGAATATGTTTTGTTAACTCATCCATCACCATTATAAATAAGTATGGACTTAAAGTTGATCCTTGATGTAACCCAATATTAACTTCAAAGAAGTTTGTTGTTCCTTCATGAGTCCTCATACATGTTTTTGCACCATCATACATGTCTCTTATAAGGTTAATATATGTCAATGGGATACCTCTTTTTTCCAAAGTTCTCTAAAGAACCTCCCTCAGTACCCTATCATAAGCTTTTTCTAGATCAATAAATATCATGTGAAGGTCTTTCTTTTTTGCTCTAAAATGTTCCATAAGACGTCTCAAAAGGTGAATCGTTTCAATAGTAGATCTGCCTGGCATAAATCCAAATTGGTTCTCTGTTGTACTTGTTTCCCATAATTTCATAGTATGACTCATTAACTTGATACCTCGATAATTCGCACAATTTTGAATGTCTCCCTTGTTCTTATATATGGGTATAAGTGTACTTGCTCTCCAATCCTCGGGCATCTTTTGGTTTTTTCATATTTCATTAAATAGTCTTGTGAGCCAAGTGATTCTTATTTCTCCTAGTATTTTCCAAACTTCTAAAGGAATATTATCTGGTCCTATCGATTTATCACTCTTCATATGTTTAAGAGCTTCTTTGACTTCATTCTTTTGAATATGTCGGTAGAAATTGTGGTTTATATACTTTTCTGATTGGGCTAAATCTCCTAGACTAATACTAACATCTTTATTTTCATTAAAAAGAGTATAAAAATAGTTTTCCATCTATTTCTTATATCATCATTTGCCACTAGAATTTTTTCATCCTCGTCTTTTATGCATCTAACATAATTAAGATCTTTAGTTTTCTTATCTCTAGCCCTAGCTATCCTAAAAATATCTTTTTTACCCTCTTTTGAGTTGAGTTTTTTATATAAGTCATCCCAAATCTTAGGTTTTGCTTCACTAACGGCCTTTTTTGGTTCCTTCTTTGCTTTCTTATAAGCTTCTAAAGTTTCATTAGTTTTCTTAGCATAATGTAATTTGTAACATGCCCTCTTTGCCTTGATTTTATTTTGTACTACTTCACTCCACCACCAAGCTTCTTTTTGTGCCGGTACACCTCCCTTAGATACCCCTAATACATCTTTCGCCACTTTCCTAATATGTATAGCCATATTGTTCCACATATCAAGGGTGTGCCAACATAATTCCAAACATCTCCTTGAAGGACTTTCTGTTTAAATATATCTTCTTTCTCGCTTTTGAGGTTCCACCATTTAGTCTGAATAGCTTGATGCACTCTTTTCTTCTTTGTCCATTTTTTTATTTGTAAATCCATAACTAAAAGTCGATGTTGGGTGGTTAAGCTTTCTCCTGGAATTACCTTACAATCTTTACAACACGCTCTATCTTTTTTTCTACCAATAAAGTAATCAATTTGTGTTTGTGATAAGCCACTCTTATAAGTAATTAAATGTTCATCTCGTTTTTTGAAGATTGTATTGACTATAAAGAGATCAAATGACATAGCAAAATTTAAAATCTCCCTACATTCCTCATTTATATCCCCAAAACCAAAGTTTCCATGAATCCCTTGATATCCTAATGCCTCTTTACCGACATGTCCATTTAAATCTCCTCCTAAACAAATCATCTCCCTTTGTGGAATCTTTTGAAACACCTTATCTAACTCTTCCCAAAAAACTATCTTTATACTATCTTCTAGTCCTACTTGGGGTGCGTAAGCACAAACTATATTCAAAACCTCTGCTCCTAACACTAATTTCAACGTCATGATTCAGTCACCATATCGTTGTATGTCTACTACACTCTCCTTTAAATCTTTATTTATGATAATACCAACTCCGTTTCGAGCCTTTTCTTTACCTGAATACCATAATTTACAAATCTCCTTTGCTTTTTCTCCAACCCATTTTGTCTCTTGTAAACATAGAATATGAATCTTTCTCCGAATCATAGTATCTACCACTTCCATTAGCTTACCCGATAATGTTCCAATATTGAACCAATACGAATCTTATTATCTAGGACTAGCTTCCTTATCCCCCACATCCTTCCATAATCAAAATGCGGAGACCCTCTCTGAAAATTTGTCACTACATTCGGACGGCAATGTAGCGGGACTAACTTCTTTACCTACACCCGTCCATGATGGAGCTGTCTATGTGACATAAATTTCAGCTCGACAGAAGAAAATGCAATACTTCTAAAACCCATTATACTTTGTTTCTTAAGGAATGAATTTTAAGGCCTAAAAGTTTTACCCAGAAAATTCTACAAGGCAAATAAGCATTTCGGGTGGAGAAAATAGCTCGTGGAACTGTCTGGGGCAGTTCAAAGTTTTAAGAGTTCAGCCGTGGGCAAGAATTTTTATTGTATTTATTTAATGATAATCTTTTTTTCCTTTTGAGTTGACTAGTGGAAAACCCATCTTTTCCATAGATGCTAACTTCAACTAGTGTAGTAGACATAGACATGGTCGGTTTGAAACCGGCTTTACGGTTCGAACTTGAACCGAAACCTTCAATGTTTGTATTATAATCACTAACATCAAGGTCTTGGCAAGACATATTGTGTATTTTTTGGACGAGTTCCAATGCTTGTATGTCTTAGGAAGAATATAAAAATCAAGTCTATAAGTACCATAGTGCTATTTGTTGTTCATTTCTGAACAAGATTCTCTTAGATACCTAGGCAAGGTTTGTTGAAGAGAGCTCTTGGTATGAAAAGGTAACTGCAAAGATATGTTTTAATATATTGCTTTTAACTTTTAATATGGTCTTATACTAAGTCACACAGACACTTCTAAGGGTAGAGTGTCGACCCCGACACTGGTGCGACACCGACACCGACACCGACACCGACATCGTGTCGGTGCGGCATGTCCAAAAAAAAATTGCAAAAAAAAAAATTTACAATTTTTTTTTTTGTAACTCACGGATAAATTGGTCTGGATAATGAAGATTGATTTGTGTATTATGATGAAATTAGTAGTTTTTTACCATTTATATGTTTTGCTTTAATATAAAGTTATGTACTTACTATTATAGCTTTATACAATATAAAGCCGCTTGAATGTTTTTGGGTGCGAACAATTGGACTCCATACTATATGCCTTTGCACAGAATAATCTCTGTCACCAAACACATTTAAAGACTAGGAACATTGCCAGATCAATAGAACAGAAGAGTATGACATCACTAGTGGATCCTAGCACAAATACTAGTATATGTTATATTCTACAAAAGATCTTGAAACTCTTTGAATCCATAACTTGGATATTTTGCAGCTCGTAAAATCACTGTAAGTTTCAGATCATTATGAGGGAACTTGCTAATTGATACCTACATGCACCCAAAATTAGCAAATACTAGTTGTATTATGATTGATTTATGTAGTTTGAATATTATATATAATATATAATATTATATACCCTAGCCGTGTCGCCGCATCCAAAATTTTTGAAATTTGCCGTATCCCGCACCCGCACCCATGTGACATAGGTCTTATACTAATGTTTTTGTTACATATCATTGTCCGAGCATGCCCAACATGCATGGGGTTAATGAACATTTAGATTTCTAGTTCTCATCAAACAATTGGTCGCCATTATTTTGAATTTGTCAATGATGTTAGTATAAGTATATTACAACATTAGAAATTCTTATATTATGTGCAATTCGATTCATGTATTAATATGACATTTAAAAACTTCATCTTGTTTTTCAGTCTTTTAAGTATATGATGTGGGTGAATGATGCAAAATATTATTGCAATCTCATAATGATAAAAAAATTGGTAGCGTATTGGAATATGCACCGAACATGCATAATAAATGCCACCTATTAGGGATAGAGTTGGAGAATACCAAGAAGAAGTATAAGGAGAGGATGATTAACACATTTGAATGTACATGACTTAGTGAAGTTGATAGCGATCCTATTTAATATCTTGACATCATGTTGTAGACATTTCATTGGAAGTTACCTTATATAGTGATTATGCACTGATAACATCTCTCTATTCTATCAAATCACGTTGACATCATGTGAAATTATCTAACGTGTTGCTTTTTGTGGATTCATGTGTTATGCATCTTCATTTATTTTTAATTTTGTTTGGTTTTTATGGTTTTGATTTTGAAATTAATCAGTGATGCATGGATGCACAACAAGAAAGTTGATGTTGTTTATAAAAATAAAAAGAAGTGGCTTTGCACTTAGAGTTGCGGTTGCCTATATGATGATAGTTTGTTCGATAGTCTTTTACAAGATCATGGTCTTCCTCGATTCAGTTCTTTGTATAGTATCTTGAAGAACCCAATAACTTTATATTACAACAACAAAGGGACCCAAACGAGTCATGAAGAGTTTATGAGATTATCGCTGAATGATCATCAACAAAGAGTTTTTTATTGGTTTTAGGAAACAGTTTCTCTATTCTATCAATATGATATTTTCTCTATTTTCATTTCACTTGATAGTTGATACAGTCAATTTATTTTGTTTTCTTCAGTGAAGAGTTTATCGTTGAGCTCCCACAAGCATATAGGACCTCCACTTGATAACAAGTAGGAGTCATATATATTACTCTAACATAGGCCTATCCAACTGCATGTAGAGGCAAACTATGGTCAAATCCACGATCTATTGAACTTTCAATATGTTTGTTTTCAACACAATCCTTGTGGTTGTAGCACCAAAATGGCCCAACAAGAATTGATGCTAATAATCTTTATGTAATAGTAACTAGGTGCTAAGTACCTAAGCCTAATAACATTTTCAAGGCATAGGTGGGTCACAAAGACAAAGAGTGTACCTATCATCTTCCTTGCTCACCTTCCATAATTTGAAAGATGACCTTGTATTTTGCACCAATTTAGGCCACTCCAAAGTAGCCCTATTAATTTTTTATATAACAAATAAAGAAATCATACTCTTTGTATCAGTGAGGTATATGTTACATTCACAAGCCATGATCTTGTAAAATACTATAGAACGAGCAAAGCACATTTTGCATGGCAGGTTTGCATGTCAAATGCTAACAACCAGCTATTATAATGTAGAAAGTGTTAACTGATATTGCTTTGAAGTAACGAGCAAAGCATGACCTAGCAAGTATAATGTGCCTCATTTGAGCAGCTTCGTGAATTTCCATCATAAGTCCAAGTGTGTGAAGTGCACCAATTCCAGTAGAGTGAGGTCTCAAGGTTCAACTACAACACATCCCCTTGCATTGCATGCACTCAAATATATTCAGATTCAAAAAGAATAAGCCTGAAGCCACTCAAGTGTAATGTGCCCTAAGTTCATGCATGTTATGGCCAGCAACCTAACATCATTCATATATCAAGATAAAAGAAAAGAACACCCTATAGGCAAATTTGAATTTAAAAGAGAGATACTGAAAAAATAGTTAATAGGAAGGTACAAAACTCTCATTCTTTTATATTATAGTCTCTAACCTGAAATATCATTACGAGAAGAGGAGAAGAGTCTCTATGAAATCATCAAAGTCAATTTTGGCTTCTTCTATCAAATGTGAACATTAGCAACTTATTCTCCTTCTTAAATGAGAGAGAAGCACTAAAGTTCAATGGTTTCTCGGTCTAATCCATACTTCAAGCTCTTAAAATGTCTCGTGATCCTTTATAACCTTTAGCCTTCCCTACAAATTCGAAAACAAAAATGAATTGCCATCCTTAGTATCATATATAATGAAGGATCCTTAGTATCATACATAATGAAGGCTAGTAAATGAAGATTTTCCTTGTTTGTACATATTAAGGGCATCGTTTAGAAATGGTAGAAAGTTGAAACTCTACAATCAATAAGGTGAATAACTTCTAAAAATAAATAGCACGTTTACAATAAAATAACTAAGCACACACATGCACATTTATAACCAATGCTAGCAAGAAAGATAATGCATAAGCTACATTCTTTATTTCAAATTTTCAAACCCCATCTAATAATTAAGAAAATTCTCTTTGATATTATAAGAAGATTTTGAATCCATTCAACATATTAAATATTATGAATCTATTTTAACACAATGCAAAAAAGAACGATATTATTATAGAAGCACACATAAGGAGAATGAATATCTTTTGTTTTATTATAATTTCTTTTATCGTTATCCATTCGTCCACAATAGTGGCATTTCCTGAATGATATAGGTACAAAGATATCATCGAGCTTTTGCCTATACAATACAATAAATGCTAATTAAACAAACACCATAACTAGTAACATCAAATGATTGTTAGTTATCGAATATTATTTTTCCGAATTGTGGTAGCAAGTACGAGCACCCACTTTTTCTCATAGGTAGACTTAATTATTTTGTCACTGCCTTGAGCACACACCTTTTCTCGATCTTGTAAAATGATTGTACTATACATGACTTCTATATAACCTACAACACTTATATTTTCAAGTTCCTTATACTTCTGCTGATTACATACACTATGGATTTCATTTTCAAAACTTAATTTTGTATTTTCTCTTGAAGGGGTTGTTAATCAATCAATAGCATCTAATGCATAACTCTTGTCACACTTCAAGGCTTGATTCATATATTTTTGTATTTTCAATGAAAGAACTATATTTATAAGTTGCAATATACTTGACTCAATAATGGTATAAAAGAACTATATTTATTTATTCTATCTACATTTATATTTTTGTCCACATACAATACCAACACTATTCCACAATCAACGTCGATAAGTAGACAATTCGTGCATGTTGTCTACGTATGTAATGGGACAATCTTTTTTTGTTTTATCTTATATCTCCGCACACCATTATTAAGTACAAGGTTAGCACGACACATTATAGTTTTAAGAAATTTTCTTGAAATTTCTCAAACAACACATAATATAGATGTTTAGCATATGTGCTAGTAGTGAACTATTGAAGGCACATTGTTTAACCCTATCTTTCATTTGAAAAATTATAAAGCTTTCCTAGTACCAATGTATTTTAAACACATCATCAAATTTCTTCATGAAGAAGCTCACTAGAGTTCTAGCATCAAACCAACTAGATAATATGGTGTTCATACTTTCACTGCATTGTCTTCTTAATGTAAATATCTCGATAGAGTAATGAGAACCTCATGAATCACGATTTGACCAAAGATCAGTCGCCCGCTTACTCTCAAGCGTCTTAAAAAACGTGTTGTTTCATACTATTGCTCCACCAATTCCTCTTTACTCTCTGAATGGTAGGACAATTCCTTCCATGATCTGGCAAATATTGTATACATAAGCCACTAAGATGTTTGGAAATATTTGCATGATACTCCAAATATAAAGACAGTGAATCATATTTGGAAATACTTCTTCAATTACAGCTTTCAAAACTGAATATTGTTTAATAAAAATAACAAGAGCCTGACCACCTATAGCTTTCAACCCTTCCTTAAACAACCATACAAAGGAGTCTATCTTCTTATCTCCAAGCAATGCACTGCAAGCACAATCAATTGGTTATAGTGATTGATACCAATAAATGGAGCAAAAGATTTATTATACTGGTTTTTCTTATATGTAGTGTCAAATGAAATTACATCACCAAAAGTAAATAATAATAGTCATCTTGAGCTCTATCATCCACCCAAAAATAGTTGCATACCTTCTTATCTTCATCCATTTAAATAACATGATAGAAGTTTGATCTTCTAGATTTTTCTATCAAAGTATTTCAAAGTAATTTGCCAATCAATTCCTAAGTAACTTATTTGTTTTTCGTAGATAAACTATATACATTATGGTTAGTGAGAGGCACAGACTGGATGTCATCGCACTTGCCATAATGTTAATCATATCACGAGCTTAAATACAGCCCTAGATATCTACCATCATTTGCTTGTTCTCTTATTGATTTATGCATGTTAAACTTCCAAAGTGAATGTAAGTAGTGATTATGGACTGCATCAAGTTTATGGACAATTCATTTCTTTTTCTTTCGATATAAACCAATTATTTTTCTTACCATGCAACTACATCTCTTAACCACCTTTTTCATTTTCATATTGTTGTTCTCATCGTTATATCCCTACTTATTGCATGTAAATATTGCCCAACAAATCTATCTACCTCTCTTGATGTATGTTTATGTATACTAAACCCTCTCATCCTATCACATGAATCATAAAAGTTATATGCTTCTTTCAAACACGATATCCATAGAGGGTATAAACTATAATGGTATACTGGGGATACACTTTTATTGGGTCCTCTATGGTGTTAATAGAAGTATCTTAAAATCTAGCTCCATTACTTCTTTACCCTTGTTAAAATTGGACTTCATGATAGAATCACTAGAATCTAACTCCATTAGTTGTTATCCTTGTGTGTATTGAACTCTACCAGTGCTCCACAACAATTTAACCATTCAGCTATAGTGTTGCTTGAAGAGGCTTGACTTATGTTCATATCTCAGTAAGACTATAAGCAAGAAGAGACCCAATAGTATATAATGTCAATAATATTGTTCATATCAAAGATGAAGTAGCCATTCAGCTAAATTAGGTGCATACCTTTTGGAGAACGATTTAAGGCTCAAGATACTCCTTGAAACCTAATGTAAGCATGATGTTGTCAGAGGTGTAAGTTGAAAAGCATCTCCCTCTAAAACTCAAGGTCAAAACATCAATTTACATGTCGACTATCAAAATACTCTATCAAAACTTGGAATTTTTTGATATATTGGATTTTTTGAGACATTTAGAACTAATTATTCACACTAATGGTTCAGTACAGATTTATGGTTATTTGGAGTGTGTGCTAGAGAAAATCACCTACAATTTTTTGGCACCCAAATGATTACTCTATAGTCTGATAGCCTAGTATCTTTGGTGAAATTCTACCAAACTCTATGCTTTTGTTGATCCAAACTTAGAAAACATGAGTATTTAACATCCCTACTACAAATCATGAATAAAAGATTTATGACAAAACAAATCAACTATCAAGTGAACTGAAAATAAAAAATATATTATATTGATAGAATAGAAAAATGTTTTCTAAAAACAATGAAGGCAAACTCTTTTCGCTGATGATAGTGAGAGCTCAACGATTATCTCAAGCACTACACAACAAACAAATTAATAGAGAATGATTATTGTTCCTAATGAGCAACAAAATGCAAATGTAGAAGACAAGCTAATCAAAGGAAGTGGGCGTTGAGCTTAACGTAAACAACAAACAAATCAACAAAATGATTTGCGTTCCTAGCAAGCAATAAAGTACAAATGTAGATAAATAAAACAAGATGCCACCATTCAATAAGATCGGAGAAAAAAAAGGAAAAAATGCAAATGAATAGAATGAGATGCCACCGTTTAACAAGATAGGAGAAAAAGAACAAAAAAATAAAGGAGATGATGAAAAAGCTGAAAACCAGTATACAAAGGATTAAAACTGTAAAACGAAACCGTCTATTTTAACTTGACATGAATCTTAGAAGGGAATGATGAGAGAGTCGTCGTACTAGGAGCGAGTAAGAAAATGCCTTGTTTTGATTCATCTAATCATGAGAATACAATCATAGGAGAGTGCAGGCGGGGTTCAGTGCCAGTGGATAAAGTAATGGAGACTCTAGATGCTTAAGGATGATAGGGGATGAGAGATTCGAGAAAGAGGCAAAGAATGCTTGGGAGAGGGAGGGATAGGGTGACATGGAAACTCGATAAAGAATGCCTATGAAAAGGGGGGGATAAAGGATGTGGGAGGAAAATGAGCCTTTCTATTTGAGTTGATGGATGACTAGGATGATTCGTGATGGACGACACCAGGATTTTTTAGACAATTTGAGCGGGCGTTAAAATCAGATCTTGCCTACTCTTCAGCTCACTCATTGTTTTTTGGTAACATGAATATAATTTAAGAAAACTATATTATACTCACACTTCCAAAAAGTAATGATAAGGCATGAATAAGTAGTGTTAGTGGTGGGCAAGATCAAATCACTATATATATACAAAAGAAATAGATAGAGAGACAAAAGGAAGAGGGAACCTTATATATGCTAACACCCTTAGTTAAAGTATTCAAACAAATCCTAACTACCCATTACCTGAGTTTGAGTTCAAAAAGCAAAAGGTGTGCATATTAACAAAATACACCTACAAAAAGTGCACATATAGTTTTCTTTTAAAATTTAAATAATCTATCACCAAAGATAAATTGTTGAAATTTGTTTAGATATGCTAATAACCAAAAATATTTATATATATATATAATCTACTGCCCACCTCTAATAATACCCATTTTTTAGTTTTGAGGGCCATGGATGTCATTTTAAAAACTTTTATCTTTCACTTTAAGACTGCTACAAGAAGTTATGTTTAAGAAAATACAAAGTTGTTATTTCCCTCATGGGTGGGCTTGGGAACGCATTGTTATATATGGGCATCATCCAATCTCTCTCTCTCTCTCTCTCTCTCTCTCTCTCTCTCTCTCTCTCTCTCTCTCTCCTGCCCACCTCTAATAATACTCATTTTTTTAGTTTTGAGGGCCATAGATGTCATTTTAAAAACTTTTATCTTTCACTTTAAGACCGCTACAAGAAGTTGTGTTTAAGAAAATACAAAGTTGTTATTTCCCTCATGGGTGGGCTTGGGAACGCATTGTTATATATGGGCATCATCCAATCTCTCTCTCTCTCTCTCTATATATATATATATATATATATATATGTGTGTGTGTGTGTGTGTGTGTGTGTGTGTGTGTGTGTCCAGCTATAGAACTAGTGGCGGACTCACCAGCCTAACGCAGCCCTTTTGTCATCAACGGTAGCTGGAGATACGGAAAGTTGGCAAAATTCAACTTTGATGTCTAAACTGGATCAAAACTGAAACCAGAACTTGTGAAACTGATACCATTTCTTTCTTTTTCATCTCTTCATCGATCTTAATAGCATGCTAGAAACATATATCTTCTAGATTTCTTTTCAAAGTATTCCAAAGCTCTATGCCAATCAATCCGAGAGTAATTCTTATTTGTTTTTACAATATCCTGCTTAGTGAAAAGCACACATTGGATGACAAAGTCACCTGTCATAATGTTAATCATATCACTTCTCCAATCTCATCCTAGAAAATTTATTTATCACCATATGCTTCCTTAGAGAGGTCAATCTCTTTAATAAAAATATGCATAGAGAGAGAGAGAGCAGTCAAAGTTTAATTGAACACGGTACTCAATCGAGTAGTTTGCAGCTTTGCATGATTTCACCAATCCAACCACCATTCGCTGCCCTCCACTACCTTATGTTAGACCGGTTTACACGGTGCTTAATTGAGTGGTTTACATGATTCCACCAATCCAATTATTGGCCATCACCTTCCATTACTTATCCACTTTTAAAAACCTCTATTTACTGCTCAAAACCATCGTTGTTAATACCAAAACCACTTTAAAATCTAAATATTTATATATACGTGGTTTTGGTGATGATAATGGTGGTTTTGATGGGCAAAAAGATGTTTTGAAGAGTACAGTAGAAAGTGGTGGCCTATGGTTGGATTGGTGAAACCATGCAAACCACTCGATTTAGCACGGACCACTCCCTTTATATATATATTTTGGTGTATACAACAATATTATGCTCATTCTTTGCTTCATATTTGTTCACTTCTTTTGCATACATTGTTACTACATTTATTTGGGCTCTGTCAAACACGTTTATTCTCATTTAAAAGGCCCTCAATCACTTGGCACCATCCATTCTTCTTCGAGCTCTTCTTCATTCATAACAATCTAAATAAGCAGTCGCGAACGTAGAAAATTTTCTCGCACACTGAAAATTGGATGAAATTTAGGTCTGCCACCGTGAATAAGGCTGGGTTTTTTAATTTATTAATGACTAATAACACGGTTTATTAAAAAAACTTCAAAGTAATATCAATTGAATCGAATCTGCTTTCGCTTTCTGAATTTCTGGTGTAGCAGCAACAAAACCGACGGTGGGTGGAGACGAAGAAAAGAAGGAAGACAACAAAAGGAGTGGAAGCTAGTGAGAGAAGCTGTTGGCACAAATTTAACGCGATCCATGTCAATGCGTGACGCTTGGCAGTCTTCGGTTGCTAAAATGGCTGAAGAATCGGGTGGGGACAATTAGCCAAATATATCTTTATTTATAGTCCCTACTTTAAAGGACAACCAACGGCCGAGATGTGAGATGGATCTAAAAGAAATCAACGGCCCAAATGTGAGATGCCTCTAGAAGAAAAGATCTTTTCCTTCTGTTATTGTGTGCGTGTGTGCACGCCAAACGTGCATTATTCATGTTTTCTATGATATAGCTTAAATGTTTATAGAATGACGGGTATGAAAAGCCAGCTCACCTGATTTCAATCGGAATCGAATCGGTTCTGGTTAAACTGGATATTGAACCAGAACCTAAGACTCTCTAATTCGGTTTTCGTTTCACCTTTCATAAAACCAGAATCTGATCAGAATTGGAATTGGCAGCTCCAAACCGTTGATTTCATATTTTTAAATCTTTTAATTTTATTTTTTAATGTTTTTTTGCTTTCTGGTGTCTTAAGATTCAAACCTTGTGGAGCCACCGACTCCTATTTACCCAAAAGTAAATGTGTTCAGTTTCAGTTAGCCCAAAACCTGGAACCATAACCGAACTGGTTTGGGACAGTTATGGTTCTCAAACTGGTACTTTTATTTAAAAAGTTTGAAATTTAAAAAATTAAAAAAAAAATACCGAAACCAGCAGTTTGAAACCGCCAGTTCTGGTTCCAACTTTATAAAAGGTGAAACTGAAACTGGACTAGGTGCTCCCCTATTCCGGTTCCAGTTTCACCAGTTCCTGGCCCGGTTCGATTTCGATTGAAGCCACCTGTTTGATTAGGAACAGGTCATGTCTATGTGTCTAGGTTTATTGAAAATTTAACACCAATTTGTACACAAGAAGTTAGCATGATTAGTGGTGGTGAATTCTCACACGAGTAGAACACAACTCGAAATGTTTGATTTTTTGTGTTCATCTAAACATTAACAATATCGGGTTGTGTTTGTGTTGACCAACGGTTGTAGGTACAGAAATATAACCCCCAGCGTAATGGTCAATCACATCACACCGCGGTTGCATCTCTATTTTCCTTCAAAAGAATAAGATTATGACATGCACCTACTATACAAGATGTATCACGGAGATACGGTACAATACACCTACTATACGTATACATGCATATCCCATTTCATATACGGGTACAAGCATATCCCGTATCGCACGGTACGAACCACAATGCCGACATATGTTCTTTGATATGGACTAATATAGAGCCCAACCTACAATACAAAGTACCGTATAGGTATTTCAATCGTGTCAACATGTATGGTATGACATGTTCCAACACACATGAGACTGGGTTGACCAGTTTATGATATGTATATGAATGAACATGACACGAAACACAAAATTGCTGGTGATTTCGGAAATAAACTGAAACCTGTAGAGGAAAAACCACTCAAAAGTGGCACAAAAGAATCAGGTCATGTTTGGTTGACCTGGTTTTGACACCAACACAAGTATCCCAACACCAACAATTCACAAGTGGTCTTTAGGGTGTATTTGATTCATGGTACTAAGTCGCAAATACTAGATCTACATGCCTAAATTGCATGAGTTTGTAACTACAAAACTATAGTTTTGTGTTTGATTTGCAAGTAATATTGATGTTTGAGTTTTTGTATGATGCACGATAACAAAGAAGGCACTTAGATTGTTATAAGTACCTGAGTCTATTTTTTATGGTCCACGTGTCTCTTCTATCAAAGTTTTTTACTCAAATTGGACTTATAGAATACTATTTTACTTTAATAATGGATTTCGTGTTTAATGCACAACAAAACTTAAAAGTATCACATCAAGAATCGAGGTCTAATTTCTCTTAAACATACCGTACACAATTACAAACTTTAGAAATATTGTGAAAACTAGTTAGAAAGAGGTGATCCAGCATGAAGGTGATGCTTTCTCATAAAGATGCTCAGCCCAAAAGGGAAAATTAACCATCCAAACAGGTACTTCTGGCGAACTGCACCAAGCCAATGAACAAAAATGCCATAACGGATGGCTATTAAGGCATGGAGGGAGTTTAGCGCTTCATCATGCATCACGTCCGCATGAAAAAATGGCATCTTTATGAAAAGGGTTCAATTTTTGGCTATTTTGACTCTCTCTCTCTCTCTCTATATATATATATATTATATTGTAAATACATCAAGTTTTTGGTTACATAATCTTCCATAGACTGATCTTTTGAGATCATATTGAAAATTTGAATTAGAAATATTATTATATTTAAATTTAATGCACCATATATATTAATTTAAAATAAATCAAACCTATATCATTGATAGAATAAAAATGTTTTGATAAAATCATACAATTTAAACATTATATATGTACTATTCCCTTTATATATATAAAGAGAGTTATGTAGTCATGGATCAAGAAGGGAAAACCTCAAGGAGAATGAGAATCTCGAGGCAGGATGTTACGAAGGTAGCCACAGGATCCCTTAAATGGCAGCTGTAGATTTCGCTATATGAAGTTACCATGGAGTAACCTTTCAGCAATTTACTGTGAAGGTAAGAAAGAAAGGAGGCGAGAACAGAAGAGACAATAGCTTCCGGAAGCGACTCTAGAGTATCAACGATCAACACTCTCTGAAATCCGAAAGCCATCTTTCTTGTTGGCCTCTTCGATCCTTTCTCACATGGGGACCCCCAAAACTACGCGGTTTTCCCTAAGTAAACCATCGTCGTTAACAAAGAACCGATGCCTTTTTACCATTTTTTCCAAATCACAACTGGTCTCCGTGAGCGGTTTCTGACTTCAGTCTCACACCTGACTAAGCGTCAGTTAGTACCCTTGGATTGATACTCCGTCTTCTATTTATTCATCCCACTCTCTTCCCTTTTTTCCCACAATCTTCGTTCTCCTCTTCTTCTCGCCTTGTTTCCATCACCCTTGGCCTGTCCATGGTACGTGTATAATCATCTCTTTCCTCCTCCATGGAAGTGCTTCTGTTCTGCTTTCACGTATTCATGTACTCTAATTCTTTTTTTTATCCTTTGTCTGCCTCAAATTCAAAGGGTTATATTTTAGATATCGAGAGCGCAGATTCTTGTAAAACTATATAAATAATGCATTTTCCAGTTTATATCTAAAGGGTTGTGATATTTAACTCTGTTTCTTTGTAGGGAATGGCTTCTTTTGGGATTCTTTTGGCTTGTTTTCTTTCTTTGTTGATGACTGCTCATGGGGATGGATGGGGATGGTCAAATGCTCATGCAACCTTCTATGGAGGTGGTGATGCTTCAGGGACAATGGGTATGCAAGTGAACCGACATTGAAACTTATGCTTCAGTGAGATTACGGCTCCATTCCAAAGGCAGTCAGTCAGCTCTCGCAGTGATCAATCTTCGTTCACTAACTGATTTGAGTTCCATATTATACCAAATATACTCCTGCTGCATGTGGATTTGAGACTCGGAATTCGAAAATCTTTCGATCTCAGTTGTTTCCCAGAGAGCACATTTTTGCCAAGCATGCATGCACCAACTATCATATTCATGAAAACAAAAAACACATGTAGCCGATGCCATCTAGTATGGGGAATTAGTTGTTGTTCTTGACGCACCAACTACATGATCTGGTCTTAATCAGCTGCTGACTTTAATGCAATTGAACGCATGTAAGGATATGAAAACAGGTCCAGATGTTATGATAACCTGACGAATACTCTATATATATATATATATATATATATATATATATATATATATATATATATATATATATATATATATATATATATATATATATATATATATATATAAAGTGGCGGATTACATTGAACCCAGCGCTGAAGATTTGCCAAGTCAACAAATGAGCCCATGAATGGATCCATGGGTTATATGTCCCATCCTAAGGTTTTTGCGGGGTATTAATTGTCTCCACCTTAAAAAAGTTTTCTCTTTCTCTCTCTCTCTCTCTCTCTCTCTCTCTCTCTCTATATATATATATATATATATATATATATATATATATATATATATATATATATATATATATATATATATATATGCGTGTGTGTATATCTGCTTCCGAGTAATAAGCTTAACAAAATGAGATGACCACAAAAGAAGTAGTTTGACCCTATCCCTTCCTAGCTGACCTGTTCCAGGGTCAATCAGCTACGCCAGAAGCCAGAGAAAGTCCATCCCTACATGACTGAGCACGGCTCTGTTCAACAATGGGCTGAGCTGCGGGGCTTGCTTTGAAGTAAGGTGTGTGAGTGACCCCAGGTGGTGCCTCCCTGGGTCCATTATGGTGACAGCCACCAACTTCTGCCCACCAAACAATGCATTACCCAACAATGCAGGTGGCTGGTGTAACCCTCCTCTGCAACATTTTGATCTCGCTCAGCCTGTTTTCCTGCGCATTGCCCAATACAAAGCTGGAATCGTGCCTGTTTCTTACAGAAGGTAAGGTAAGTTGCTTGATTTTGGTCATTTGGTCTAGTAAGAAATTTTTTTTTTACACTCTTACTTCAACCTGGTTCTCATTACCAACGTTGGTGGAGCAGGGGACATCCACGCCGTTTCCATCAAAGGATCAAGGACTGGCTGGCAGCCCATGTCCAGGAACTGGGGCCAAAACTGGCAGAGCAATTCCTACCTCAACATACACATATATATATATACATACACATATATATATACATACACACACACACACACACACACACACACACACACACACACATATATATATATATATATATATATATATATATATATATATATATATATATATATATATATATATATATATATATATATATATATATATATATATATATATATATATATATCTTTTTTGGTAGGCCCCTAGCGGATGCATACCCAGATATCGAACTCCTAACATTTTGCTAGAGTCAACATATGTCCATTACAATATTATATCCTTTGGAGCTGTGTTGGTTGTTTTACTGTTACCAGTAATACAGTGTGAAGTTCTCGGTCTTTGCAAAATTAATCTCATTCCTTTAATGCTGAAGTTTGCGTGACCGGTTTAGGCACATGCCCGGAAATTGGCAGCAGGGCCTTTTTAACACCCGCTGGAAAGTATATATACATAGCTGTAGAGGAACAATTGGGCTGTTGTGATCTCTTTTTCATATTTTAGGTCTTAATTGATAGTTAATGTCATGATATATATATATATATATATATATATATATATATATATATATATATATATATATATATATATATATATATATATATATATATATATATATATATATGCGTGTGTGCGTTTAAGTCACTAGTTTATCTAGGAATCTATTTGCTCTTGTATAAGACTGTAAATGTACAGTACACTGCAATCTTATTTATCTGTAATGAAATATATAGTATTTTGGATTTTGTTCGTTGAAGCCAAATTGCATGCCAGTAATTCGAAGCGATGGTAAATGAGAAATGCCAAAAGGAGCACCAAAACAGGCACCTTCTTGTCAAGGTAAAATTAACGATTCTCCTTTTTGAAAAATCGGATGAGAAGATTACTCTTTAAAAATTCTCTAATACTCGATGAAAGTTTATGAATGCTATATTCCTAAGATAAAAATGTCCCCGTGTTTGCAACAGTTACTTCGTAAAACAATGTGATCTCCACTCTCCTGTCATTCTAGATGGGGTTGGCCTAGGGATGGCAATTCCTACCCGCTCCACGGGTGCCCACCCTGCCCTATCCCATGTGGGCCAGATTCTCAAGGAAAAGCACCCGCCCCGTTGTGGAGCAGGTCAAGGGAGGAAAGATCTGCAGGTTGTGTGGGATCGGGTTTAAGGTAAACCTGCCCCACCACGCCCTGATATATATGTATATATAAGTATTTTACATCTTATATTTATATATATTTTATATAAATATAACTATATATATACATACTAACTTTTAGTTTAATAATATAAAATACTATACAAATTATAGTTTGTGTAAAATATATAATATTAAATTATTTTTTTATTAAAACATATTTTTATAGCTTGAAGTGGCACGGGGCAGGGCAGGATCATGTTGTAACAAAAGGGTGAGGGGCAGGTGCAGGTTTGATCCCCCGAGACCTATGGGGTGGATGTCGGGTGGAGTGAAAATCCACCCCACCCTGCTCCATTGCCATCCTTAGGTTGGCCAGTTTCGTGTTTGTGGTCATCCCGTTTTGTGTTTTACGTGGAAAATAAACCAAAGGCAATGCAACCATTTTTCTCGTGTTACTTGTGGAGGAGCAAACACAGAGATTTTGGATCATCATCGTGTTTTTGTTGGGCTCCGAAAATGCCAGTAACGGTTCGTTTCTTATGTTATATGTGCCATTTTGTTCGCAGCTCAACCCAGAATGAGCTGGGTTTTGTGCATAGTTGGTGAAACCCGACTGGACTGGATTGGCTGGTTGAACCGGTAGAACCAAGAATTAGACTGTGATCCAGTTTAATCCACATATTAGGCCGGTCTGGACAAAAACCAACTTCCAAACTGTCGACGGCCAGTCGAATGCGTCAACCAGAACGGGAAACTTGCCAATCAGTTGTTTTTAGTATTTCTGTTTTCTAATAAATTTTTCAAAATCATAAATTTAATATTTCCTTTTATTGAGTTAAATGGGTTTTCAAAATCACTGCTCTATTTGGAGGTGGTTAATTGAACAAAAACTTTTGAAGTTGGGTCTTTCGATACTTCCTACGGTTTTTTTGTTAATAAATAATATTGACATCTAATAAAATTATAAAAATACATATTTAATTTTACTGGTCCAGTTTCCTGAACAATGCTTTTGTGTATCGCTTTTGGGCAGATACAATCACAGACTTTTTGGGTCATGTTCATCTCAGGCTTTTGGTATTGCCTCTGAAGTTTCCACCTCCATCTACAATCTATGTTACTGGCATTCATGCTCATTTCTTCAATATTCCTGTTTCAGAAGCCCTCGCAGCGGCACCCATTAAGTGAAAAGCGAACAAGTTCGTCACAATATTGATTATAACAAAATCCATTTTTGGTGCCAACTTTTAGTGGCAATTGGCATATCTAGTGGCAAAAGATAAAGGAGGGATTCATTTTTCCCTATGTACCTCTGAAAGTACCACTGAAAGGGCTGCCACTACAGATGAATTTTTTTACAAGGGCCTGTTACTGAAGCAAGTCCTGGGACTCCCATGATGAGAATGGGAGTTCTGCCTTTGTGGAACATGGACTTCTATTGTTCTACCCTCACCTATAGGAGGGAAGAAATAAAGATAGAGAACAAAATGATGTATCAATCGATAGGTAAATGCAATATAAGGAACCTCATATTCCTGCCATCATTTCTTTCTTCTCCCCACAATCAAACCCAACTAGGCTTACAAGCTTCGCTTGTTATCAAGACTCTGATTGAACTCGGGGTTCTTGAACCCAATCTAACTAGGACCTGGTTCATGTTAGAACTTCACTAACTAAATCCTAACCTTGACATGGCCAGCCTAATTCTACGCTTGCTATTATGTGTCATCTATGCAGCCAGTGGTAGTCCGTTCTGGTCCGGAATGGAATGAACTTATAATTGAAGAAGTATGATCTGTTCACTAAGGCTTTACTCATTAGTCAATGTTCAGTACATTTTCCCATTTTACACCACCACAAAGCAAGAGCCACAAGAAAGTACCCAGGCACCAAGTTAGTCGATAGCGAGACAAACAAGAAGACTTGATATAAATCTTACCAGAATAGAGCTTGGGAGCATCAGACTTTTCTAATGTCTGCGGGAGAAGCTGAGACCTTTAAAGGAGACAAGCATGCAAAAACTTTTTACAGAATGCCCATGGCTGCCATGCTGTTTAAAAGCCTGCCCGTGTAGGCGTCAAGCTTTCCCAGTTCCTCCACTGTACATGCTTTCTTTTCTTAAAACAGAAACAGGAGACCAGGATTGCAGAAGTTGGTTTACATTAATGGGTCAGTCCCATTTAATCACTCCGACATAACTATCTTGACTTGATTCTACATGGGACCAGGCTTCCAATTAATAACATACCATAGGCGTCCAGTCATACTCAAATGGAGTTCTCCGCGGCCAGGTTTGCCAGTCAGGAGGATAGTTACTCTCTAACTCAGCAGAATTTGTCATCACCTTGATCTTATTCTGTCACTAACTAACCAATTTCAAGCAATCAAGCTACAACAAAGGAACTTAAAATAACTTACAGAAAGAAACATATAATCAAATGCCTTGCGGATGCAAGTTTAACTTATTCATAAATGTTAACAACTTTATGGATCATCACCGGAATCCAGAAAACCTCTTTACAGAGTTTATCAACAATAAAAACCGGTCTGGCAACTATGAACAAGTTTTACATATATGGAGGCAAAATGGAAACAAGAAAAAGATAATTAATACTTCTTCGGTGAGGGATGATGCTCAACAACATGGTACCTTAGGCTTCATTGTTGTTGTCCCTTCCTGTACGATTCATGTGTATGTGTATTAATCATACATATGTATATATTGATGTAAGATACAATCTCCCACTTTGTTTTTTCATACATTAGCATGTGGTTAAGAATACAACTGAGATAAGCTGGCCTTCTATTCGGCAAATGACTATAGATGAGACAACTTTTTGACTGAAGCAAGGAACTCCAGAAACTAGTCCATGGAAAGCACAAACACATCTTTGTCGTTCAGTTTGGTTGTTGCTGCTACAACAACAAAATAAATCTCAACTTAGGATGACAAATTAATGCACTGTTAGCATATTTGCAAGGAACTTTAGCAGAATAATTTAAATATGGTTGCTAGTGAGGCAGAAAAAAAAGACAAAGCAAACAGAATGAACAAATGCTCCAAAAAGTCACAATGCTTGATTTGGAACGAAAAAGAAGTATAACTTGATGAAAGTTATCGGTGATCTAAGAACTCTATGTCTTGACTTTTTGGAGTATATGTGGTTGAAGACGTGATATTCTCTAAGGCTAAGCAGTTCTTTTAGAAAATTGAAACAGGAATTTCTCAAATAGGTCTAAAATGTTACATAATGACAGTGTCGTTTAGTGAGTAGCAAGAGAAAGACGTAGGAGTGAGAAATGAACTTAAAATATAAGATATCCAAAGCACCATGATGTTGATGCAGTAATATTTCCCCTTGATTAGGGATTTGTCACATTGTTACAGCGACAAATATGCTAATAAGATCATCTTACTCCACAAAGACCATATTTTTGTATACTAAAATCCCTCAAGTATGCTTTTTACATTAATTGAAATATAATAAATAATGCAATAGAGACAATTAAATAATGGTAATGCAAATAATTTTAAATTAACACCTTTCCTCTTTTGAAAGGCACTTTGGGATTAGGCAGACCCTACCGGATGCACAAGTATGTTATGGTGCTTCTTTATATCTAAACTAGGTTTTTTCCAAGGGCTACTGCTTCTATGTGGTTCACCAAACGAACAATTTCAGAGATATTTGACAAAACCACATAAGAAATGCATTATGACAGAATTTTCTTCAGATCATTATAAAGCTCAAAATATCTAAGAATTTGCTTGGATTCTGTTTGCATACAAGAGAATAACATTTCCTCTTGCAAATACACATGACATGCATGACACACATTTTTGTAAAGGCTTTGTTTGAGAGCTGCACTTTTATGTGGCTTAATGATGCTCAGATCGACATACAAAGTTAAAATGTTTAATTGTCATGCACTGTTTGGGTACAAGAATCAAGCTTTCATATTAAGAGGTACAATGTCAATTATTGCATGGATGTCAAAGATGCTCATGACCCATCAGAACTTGACGCTGTGGCAATATAAATAATTGAGCCTTTATCCCCAAAACACTGAAGTTCATTCTCCAAACAGATCAGCTATTTGAAACTTTTGTTCATGCATGTGCTTGGCATAATGCCTAGCGACATGACGACAGTAGGACTGGGCATGTTCTGCAGCAAGTAGTTGCCCCTCATCAAGTCAAGCTCCAATCCACGTTTCCTTGCCCAGTGTCTAGTAGAGGAGGTTGCAGAGTGATACCAGAAATGCGTGCAGCATGACTGTTCTAGTGTGTATATGAGATGATGAGGATGCATGCATATGTACAAAAGATGGTCATTTGCAGACCATCCATAAACAAATGACCATCTGGATTCTAGGATCATCCATTCCCAGCATACACTAAAAAATTGAAAGGTAGCTAGTGATACAGTAGCTATATGCCACATGGAATTTCTAAAAACTCCACATGCGCAGCTAGCAAAGACCAAGGCACTTCGAGAAAATCAACTATGTACAGCAGCAAACTTGCAGTAGAATTTTTAAGTGTCAAAATTTCAACATTTCCAGACAAACCGGGTCACTGGATGCAAATGTGGTTTAACTCAAGAACATGAGCATTTATTTAAACTGAAAGTAGCATTTGAAATGAAGTTTGATGACAAGATGAAAACCGAGTACCTCAAACAACAACAACAACAACTAAGCCCTTTTCATACTACATAGGGTAGGCTATAGAGATTTTTTGTTTCCATAGAGCTCGATCTTGTGTCATGCTAATAGTTAACCCAAACAAGCTAGATCACTTTTTACTGTTTTCTTCCAACACTTTTGTGGTCTATCTCTTCTTCTTTTAACATTTTGTGCACCATAATAGTGGTGGTTGGGTAGCCCCGGTTATGGTTTTAATGGACCGGCAGCATCAGGTTGGAGGACGGCCCACTCTACCCTCATTGATGTGAGGGGTCATTTTTATTGAGATTGAGATGCCAAAGATAGCAGGATGAATCTCACACACATATGGTGAAGGGTTTGCCATCAGAAATGAGGAGGGTGGAAGAGGAAGAGTGCATCCCTTCTATGGTTGCATGTGGTGAGGTGAGGTGAAGGGAAATTGTCTTCAATTGAGGGGTCTAGTTCTACCATCTTGGACTTTCCTCAGGCAATGGGGATAGACGGAAGGTACTACACATAGGAGTGCATACAAAGATGACGGGTGTTACTAGGTTTGGCATGTGTAGTTCACTATGGACAGCCATGTGCCTCCTTTGGGTGCTATGCATGCCATTTTCAAGTCCTCTGTCTTTGACAAAGGAGGTTGGTATGGTGAAGGCAACGTGCTTGCAAGATGTGCAGAGGGGAGACTGTAAGAGTTGAGGAAGGAGTATGCACCTATAGTGGCATTTTAGCTGTCATCAAAGGGATTGCATGGGCATGGTCAATCAGTGATGTGTCTTCGACGTTGTAGATCTTGCTTATGAAGCCCATTTGTCCTATAGCTGAGTCTTTAAGTCTGCTACATGGTTGTCTCGAAGAGGGTGACACTTCTTTTCCTTCTTCAGCTTGTGCTGGCATCAACATTAAGGAGTTGCTGGGGCAGATTGGTAGTGGAGGTGTGGCAATGTTAGAGTAGCTGGTATAGAGAAGAGGGACGGGGAGAAGCTCTTGGTAAGGTGATGTTGAGGTCGGTGAGAGAACTTGCAACATCAAATTCTGATGTTAACTATGATAAACTTAGGCATGATACTAGTGTAGAGAGTATTTAGGTTGGTTGATGTTTTAATGGAGTTAAAGTCTCATTTGTCATGGAAAGCAAGAAGTATCAATAACAGAGGAAGAGGAGGGTTGTAAAGCACGTGGCTGAGGGCGAGCTTTTGTTATTTTAAGAAGACAAAGATGGTAGTGTTTGATATAGGGTTGACTTGAAGCTTATGCAAGGATACAGATGATCGATTGGGTATGGATTTACTTGTCATCGTTGGGAAGCAAAGTAAGCATTTTTGTGTCATGGGATAGAGATATTATATAGCTTGATCAAAGTTGAGTGGGGAAGTAGTGGGTCACAGAGGGAAGGGTGTGTTAGAAAATGGGCCCAAGTGGCCTGGCCCAGCAGGCCCTAGCTGTAATGAAGAGGATCTTCAATGTGGCAGCGGAAGGTTGTTGAATATCACCTCAAAATATCACTCGCAAAAGCCTTAGAAAAAAGGTTGTAATAAAGCGTATGCAACAAAGACACAATATATTAAAAAAGAATATTATTTAGTCACAAAAGACTTGAAAAAATCCATTACATGAAAGCCATATTTATAGAGTACATGAGGCATAGGAGAGGAAAAGAAGAGAAAAGAAGAGAGAAGGGGGAAGAGAAGAGAAGAGAAAGGAAGGGGGCTGGCTGTCAGTCAACCCCCCAACTGCTAGTGGCCCTAGCGGGCCGGGCCGCTTGGGCCCATTTTCTAACAGGGTGGTGATTCTCTAAGAGGAAGAGTTGAGGTTGATTGGATCTCCTTTGTTGAATAAGATTGATAATTTAGACTTGACGGAGGAGTTAGATATGGCAGGTTCTAGTTAGAGAACAATGAATGGGAACCGAACTGGGACCAAGTGGGTCAAGTAACCAGTTTTGTTTCGAGCCCAAAACCATCAAAAATCGTGAAATACATTAAAATTGAAATTTTCAAAACAAATAATAAAAATTGGTTGGACTAGTAGTTTGGAATTGTTGATTATGGTTTTCATTTCATAAAAGGTTGAATCAAACCTGAACTGTAGTTCCCCAGTTTGGTTCCAGTTCTGGGTTTGGTTCAACCAATTCTGGTTATGTATGCTTCCGAGCTCGAATAGGGGTTCCAGTTGGAACTGTCATTCCGATTCCAAAACTGGCTATGTCTAGGGAGGAGGGGTGCTGACAAACCAAGCAAAAGGTGGAGCTTCAAGCAGCGTTATTTGTATCGCACCGTATCGTACGATACGTAAACGATACGATACACGCATCTGTATCACAATTCAACATTTATCGCTCCGTATCGCCTGTATCGTACGATACGGACGACATGCCCAAGGACCCTTGGCCGAACAGAAACCCGTGTTTTTGCGGGTTTCCTTGGTTTCTTCAGAGCTCCCCAAGCTTCCTAACATGGTTCTTCCCGTCCTTGGTATTCAAGGCTCCAAAAACGTACTCTATGGTGTCCGTGCAAGCCTCCTAACTCAGATTTTGGTATATTTTTAGTGTTTTTCTTCATTTTTTCCTTTGTATTTATTGTTTTTTTGTGTTATTTGTATTTTTCTTTTTTTTAATGATAAAATATGAAGTTATTAAGTGTGTGGATATGATTTTTATTGCATTCATGAAGTGGGAGACACTCTATTTGAGTGTTATTTGAAGATTGGGGATTTATAAAGTGCTTTTATTTTCAGGTTTTTTATTGAATTAAAGTGCTTAATTAAGATTGCAGGAAGGGGTGTTAGAGACTCTCATTCTCGGTATGATGATCCGGTATGATAGTGGGGTACATTAGTTAAGGGTTCCAAATTGAAGATAAGTAAATGTTTAATGTAAATGTAAATGTATTTCATTTTTTGCTTCAAAATATGTAAATTTAGATGCAATTGTTCAATGTTTAATGCTCATTATGTACTAAACTTTGCATTATATGAATTCAAAGCAATTACCAGATTTTTTCTAATTTTTCCTGATTTTTCTGATTTTTTTTAGATTTTTACTAATTTTTCCTGATTTTTTAAATATTTTTTCTATTTTTTTAATATTAAAGTACGATACGATACGATAAAATACGACCGTATCGTGGAGCCCAGAGATACGCGTCAGACAACACTGGCTTCAAGTATTGCTGAGAAGTGAATGGCTAAGGTGATTGAGATGGAAAAGTTTTGACGTGGGACCCTATGGTGGATAAATTTGAGAAGAAATTAACGGGGTGGAAGCATAAATTTTTATCAAACGTGGGGAGGTTCACTCTTATCAGAAGTGCTTTGTCGTATTTGCCCATGTATTTCATGTCGTTGTTTGTCATGCCAATGTTAGTACCTAAAAGATAGAAAGCATTTAACATCATTTTTTGTGGACTTACGAGGAAGGGAGCTTTTAATTTTATTTGGTTGGATGGCAGGAGACCAAAATATCTCTCTCTCATAGTGGTCTAGGTATTAAATCTTTATCTCGTATGCCTCTTTTGAATAAGTGGTCGTGGAGATTTACATCAAAAGAAGATAGGCTTCAGATGAGAATGGTGGCAGCCAAATTTGTTTGGAATTAAGGGGATGAATGACTTAAGGAGGAGTATTATGGTTGTAGTGTGTGACTAGTGACTAGAAGAGGGTAGAACAGGGATGAGTGTCTTTTTTCTGATACTTAGTGTGGACATTGCCCTTTGCCCGTTAGGTTCTTAGAGCTATTTGTTTCAACTGTGGATAGAGAAGCTGTGGCAGGTTACTATCTGGTGGAAGGTTAATGGTGTCTCATGGGATACTCCTTTTATTAGGAATACCTAGGATTAGGAGTTGGAGTCCTTTGCCTAGTTCTTTTGTGTGACGTATGAAGTTGAGGGGGTGCTGGAGGTACGGTACCATGAGGATAGAAGCAAGCCTCCGATGGATGCTTTAAAACAAAGAGTTTTACCATCAATGCAGGAGGTTGGACGAAGCATCATGATGCAAAGGGGGGCACCATTTAGGGTGCTTAGGTTGCAATTGGTGCTAAGTAGCAACATGAGAGAAGAACTTTAGGCACGGTAGTACCTTTTGTAATTACTCCAAGAAGAATTGTGCAGCGCTTTGGATATTATTTGAAATTGTTTTGTTAATTGGAGGGAAAGGAATGGGATGGTCTTCAATGGGGTGGAGAAACACTTAAGCATTCTTTTGGAGGATTGGTTTCTTCTTTTGCCTTCTCAGTGTAGGTGTCAAGTTCTTCTAGATGTATTAATGTAATGGATGCACCTCAGGTGCTTGTAATGATATTATTGTTAGCTATCTAAAAAATGGTGTGCACCACAATTGCCATGGCAGGAAGCTGACATCAAGGGAGTAACACCATCTACAGTTAAAAAGTTTGTTTTCCTTTCCTTTACATGTTAAGGTAACGTGGAAGTCCAAATATACTTTTTGTAATCCAAATCAGGAATGATTGAGACCCCAAGAGGAAAGTGAATTTTTTTGAACTGAATGAAAAGATTTTTCAAAATGGTATCCCCACCAAAGTAAAGTTCAACTGCCAAAAAAGCAATGAATCTGCAAGTTACTTAAAGTATACTCAAGTGTTGAGACATGCAACCCAAGAATGACAAGGCCTTCAGGTACTTTAGCCAACTCTTTTCAATATCTATATTTATAATAGTGTTGGTAACTGAATTTGTTTCTAGGATAAAGATAGAACAAAAAACCCACAATCATCATCAACCAAAAGCTTCTGGAATGCAATCTGAAAAGCACATTTCAGAGCATTACATGGTTTGTGAAAAAGAGAATTGCTGCATCAGTTACTTAAGATGCATGTGCTGAGACATCCAGTTCACAAGGATGATTGAGTGTACAAAAAACCCACAATCATCATCACCTCAGCTGCTAAGTTGCTCTCCGAGACATTTCTTCAGATGTATGTATTTACTTCTATACTTTTGTTCTCCTAGCCATCACAAAACGTTGCATGAAGTAGGCAAATTAGTTTTTGTGTTTATGGACAAAATCACCGCAATACTTCATTTCAGCTGTATGTTTTAGTAGTCTGACAAAAACTACAGTACCAGAAAAGAGGAAATGCTGCAAAAACCTGAAGGTGAAAACTAACAAACACACTCTTAGTTTCCTAGAAACAGTGTTAAGTGAAGTGTGTCGTACATAGCATACATTGATTGCTTAAACTTTAAATGTGATTTAATATTCGAACAAAAGACATAACAGGCATAGTATCACAAATGCTAACCTGAAACGAGTTCTCGTTAAACAGTGGAACTGAAGAATTCCCAGAGGTGGAAGCCCAATTGCTGATGCTATTATCATAACTGAGCCTAGTGCAATCAAAGTTGGGAACCTGGTAATCCATTGATGAGCCCTGAACATTCATTTCCATTTCACTCTTCTTTTCTCCATGAAAAGTATGAGTCTGATTGTATGGGTTATAGGGATAAGACCTCTAAGTTGCAAATTCAGGCATGTGTTTCTATTTATTTCATTCAAGGGATCACATGACCTTGAGTAATCCATCTCCATATGCTTCCCATTTTCCAGGTAAGCAGAAAAGCTTGGAAAAGGAGCTTCAGAGGGACATTTGATTTCTCTGAATCAGAAAGAGTTAAGATACTAGTTCAGAAAAATCAGTACAAATCAGTGAGTTCACAATGCAGACTAAATTAAAACCTCATCCCCAGTTAGTGAAAATAAAGTACCTGTTGATTTTATGCACTCAAACAAACATTTTATTCCTTGACGAAGATTGGAACCAAAGGCAATTACAAGAGGATGCAGGTCGGCGCCATAGGCAGCCGTCACCTGCACTCCTGCTGTCCACGATTTTGACAACTACTACTAACCCTAATTACAAGACTCTTTAAATACTGCTAATCTAACTTAAAAGACTACTTTACCCCTAATAAGTAACTAATAAAGTTTGGGTCCCAATGGATCAGAATCTGATCCATTGGGATCCAAATCATACACGACTATTGTATACATAAAAAACGCAGATTACAACCTATACTCTAACACTAAGTCAACTTGTTTTTTCACAACACGCCCCCTCAAGTTGACTCTGGAAGACTTGTGATTCTCAGTTGTGACAATGCTTTCTGAAGGCTTTTGACTGAAGCTGGTTTAGTAAAGATATCTGCCAGTTGATCTTCAGAGCGGACATGAACAAGATTGAAAATCCCTTTGGAAATCTTTTCTCTGATAAAATGGCAGTCAATCTCAATGTGCTTAGTTCTTTCATGAAAAACTGGATTCTGTGCTATCTGCAGAGCAGCTTTACTATCCGTAAAAAATGTAATCGGAGAGTGTTCTTTGAACCCAACTTCTTCTAGGAGTGATATAATCCACTGTCCCTCACACATACCTAGAGCAATAGCTCGGTATTTAGCTTCTGCACTTGATCTAGCAACCACAGACTGCTTCTTGCTTTTCCATGATATAATATTCCCTCCTATGCGTATTACATATCCGGATGTTGACTTTCGATCGGTCTTCGAACCTGCCCAATCAGCATCTGAGTAGATCTCTATATCCAGTTTAGGTTGTGGAGTATATAGCAAGCCGTATGTGATAGAGGATTTCAAATATCTGATAATATGAAACACCATACTCATGATATCTAGAAGGATTATGCATCCACCTACTTGCATATCCAACTGCAAAGCTGATATCTGGTCTTGTGATAGTCACATATATCAGTTTTCCTACTAGTCTCTGGTATTTACTGATATCTTCGTAGGGTTCCGCAGACTCAAGAGTATCCTCTTTAAGGATTTCCATAGTATGGAACATATTCGACAATCTTCCATTTTCGTGTCTTTCAGTAAGTCTAGGATATATTTCCTTTGACTTAGGAATAATCTATTTCTTTTATGAATTACTTCTATTCCCAGAAAGTAATGCAGCCTCCCTAAATCTTCCAGATCAAATAATGCCTTCAGTCTCTTCTTTAGATGAATTATGCCTTCAGCATCATCTCCTATAATGATAATGTCATCCACATATACTAGGAGTACAATGGTCTTCTGATCTCGTTTAATAAAGAGTGTATGATCACTCACACATTGCTTAAAACCCAACTTCATGACTCCATCACTAAACTTTTCAAACCATGCCCGTGGAGATTGTTTCAGTCCATAAAGTGACTTTTTCAACTTACAAACCCTGTTCTGCCTCTGTTCATTATTATACCCAGGAGGTAAGTCCATATAAATGTCTTCTAGAAGGTCGCCCTGAAGGAATGCATTCTTAACATCTAACTGCCATAATTGCCATCCTTGGTTAACTGCTAGGCTCAGAATAATTCTAATAGTGTTCATCTTTGCAACAGGAGCAAATGTTTTTGTGTAATCTATGCCAAATGACTTACTATATCCTTTAGCTACTAATCTAGCTTTAAACCTTTCAATATTGCCATCAGCTTTATACTTTACAGAAAATACCCACTTACATCCCACTGGTTTTCGTCCTGCAGGCAGATTTGTTAGTTCCCATGTGTTGTTTCTTACAAGGGCTGCAACTTCGTCTTCCATTGCTGTTTTCCACTGTGGGTGATGTCTTGCTTCTTCATATATTCTTGGTACAAGAGTAGAGTCTGCATTCATAACAAACACTTGATATTCTCTGGGATAATTAGAGTAAGATACCATTTTCTCTAAAGAATATTGCGTTGTTGTCCGTTTTCCTTTTCTGACAGCAATAGGCAAGCCATCCAATCCATCATTTGAGTATCGAGAGGCTTCCTGAATCTGATGGGGAATTGATTCTGGAATGGAATTATGATCAGAAATAATTGATATCTGAGGGGCAACAACCTTCCTCTCCCCTCTGGTATACACTTTTATATTTTCTGCTTGAGAGGATGGTATCTCTTCCTCGTCATCATCACATATAGGATGTTCTTCAACTGGTGGAAGTGGCGTGACATAGGGAGTCTGCATCGATGAATGGTCAATCTCTGATGACTTGTAAAATGAAGTATCTTCATGAAATGTAACGTCTATCGTAACATATAATTTTCTTCTGAGTGGATCATAATATTTATATCCTTTTTGGGTGGAAGAATAACCCAAAAAGATACATTTAATAGATCTAGCATCTAACTTATCCCTCAATCCACGATAAACATACAAAACAAGTGCAACCGAATACTCTTGGGAGCAAATGAAACTGTTTCTGAGAAGGACATAATAAATGAAATGGAGTATCACCTTGGAGAACACTGGTAGGCATGCGATTTATCAGGAAGACTGCAGTCAAAACCGCTTCACCCCAATAGTATTTAGGTGCATTACATCCAATGAGAAGTGTCCTTGCCACTTCTAGTATATGTCTATTCTTTCTCTCTACAACTCCATTCTGTTGTGGAGAATAGGCGCATGAAGTCTGATGTAAGATTCCCTGTGCTAGAAAGTAAGAATTAAGAGATTGAGACATAAACTCACCCCCATTATCGCTGCGGAAAATTCTTATAACACGTTGAAATTGAGTGTGTATAAATTGGCAGTATATTGAGAGAATATTCTTCACTTCATCTTTGGTTTTCATAAGATATATCATTGTGAATCTAGTGCAGTCATTAATAAAGGAAACAAAGTACTTATATCCATGCAAGGACCCCAAATATCTGAATGAACAATCTCAAATGGAACAATAGATCTGTCTTCACTTAAAGGGAAAGAAACACGATGGTGCTTGGCCTTTTGGCAAGTCTCACAACTTAAAAACAAATTATTACAATCCTTAAATTTAGGTAGTAACATTCTCAGCTTAGATAACGGTAAATGTCCCAGTCTTTGATGCCATCGAGATACATCCTCTTTCTATTCTCTGGTGCACACGATCGATTGTAGTGCTGCTCCTTTATGATCTTCACAGAAATATAGGCCTCTTCTCACTCTACCCTGACCAAAGATCCTCCCCGTCTGCACCTCCTGAAAGTAACATCCAGTAGAATCAAATATTATACTACATTTTTTATCTCGAGTAATAGCAAAAACAGATAATAAGTTGACTGAGATATTTGGAACATGCAGAACATTCTGTAAGATACCAAACGAAGTAGTAATACTCCCTTTTCCAGCTATAGGAGTATAGGAGCCATCTACAAGTTTGATATTAAGACTGCCTTGAGACAATTCATAATCATAAAAAAAGGTTCTTTGACTGACCATATGATCTGTTGCACCGGAATCAATAACCCAAACTCTTGAATAAGGAGAGCTAATATTACCCTGTGTCAAGAAAGAGAAAGGATATGCAACCGTGGCCTGAGGATCATTATGGGAGGATGTAGAAGCAGATTGAGTCAGTTAATCTTGCTTTAAGAAGTTTAATTTCTTTCTTCATGTCTGCTAACGAGGTTGTATTATCATCATTCCTTGGTCTTTCTGTCTGATCACTGCTGAAGTAAGCCCTGTTGGATCGATTTTGATTCTGAAACTGAGTAGGTACTCCAACTAATTTCCAACATGTCTCCTTCGTATGGCGTGATTTTCCATAATGTGAACAGAGTAACTTGTCCTTGTCTTCAGAAGTGATCCCAGATCTGCCTCTACCTCGTCCATAACCTCCTCTCCCCCTAGGAAAGGTGGGAGTAGATGTACCTCTTCCTACGAATGCTGAAGTCTCTGATATATTCACTTTGGTCTCCTTTTCTAGCTATTTTCTGTCCTCTTCACGAAGTAGGAGAGAATATACTGTGCTCAAGGTTGGAAGCTCCTCTCGGCTGAGAATATTATTCTTAACTGCCTTATATTCCGAAGAAATTCCCCAAAGAAGATCAAATACCTTTCGTTCCTCAAATTCTTCATTACGCTCAAGTGTGCAGTTCTGGCATTTGGTTTTGGAATAGAATTGTAATTCCTCCCACAAACCTCTGAGTTCTGCATAGTACTCACTGATAGTTCTTCCTCCCTGTCTGCACTTCCTAATCTTTTCTATAAGATCATACTTCTTTGCAATATTTTTCCTCTGAACATAAGCCTCCTGTACTGCTAACCATATATCTCTGGCTGTTTCCAAGAACATAAAGGTACTACCAATGGAAGGTAACATAGACTGAAGCAACCAAGCACTCACCAGTGCATTTTCTTTTCTCCATCTAGAATAAAGAGGATCTGTACTTGAGGGTTGAGTTACTTCACCAGTTAAGTAATCCCAACGCCCCCTGGCCATGATAGCCAATTCAATTGAATGGGCCCATTGAAGATAATTTTTTCCATCCAGCTTCAAATTTGTAATTTGAAATGAGTCACCTTTGTCTATAGAACTTTCCATCAGCCATCTTTGTTCTTTCCATTTAGATGAGAAGACCGTTGAAAAAAAACAACTACACCGACCAGTTTTTTTTTTTTCTCACATATGCCGTGTGCACTCTTTGCACACAATCTGGTCCTCGTAAGAGAAAAGAAACACAATTTAGCGTTCTAACGATCTTAAGTAGAGCAGCTGATTGAATGTTCTTCAAGCAAGCAAATCAATAATAAAAGGCAAAACGCGTTCCACCTCGTTGCCTCTCAACACCCTCAATAAGCGTGTTCAAACAAACTGTGCTCCTTGAAACGCACGAAGAATAGTGTGTAAGATATCTGGCCAGCAATATACTTGCAATACCCTTTACCCAGCACTTCTCTATTTTGGAGAGAAAATGAACAAAAAACAATAAACAAAAAATCTGTCACTTGGGATCGTTCTTGGTACTGTTTTTCCTCAACTTTCCCGTGATCGTTTTAGGTGAGAAATAGCCGTGATAGGCTCTGATACCATGTTGATTTTATGCACTCAAACAAACATTTTATTCCTTGACGAAGATTGGAACCAAAGGCGATTACAAGAGGATGCAGGTCGGCGCCATAGGCAGCTGTCACCTGCACTCCTGCTGTCCACGATTTTGACAACTACTACTAACCCTAATTACAAGACTCTTTAAATACTGCTATTCTAACTTAAAAGACTACTTTACCCCTAATAAGTAACTAATAAAGTTTGGGTCCCAATGGATCAGAATCTGATCCATTGGGATCCAAATCATACACGACTATTGTATACATAAAAAACGCAGATTACAACCTATACTCTAACACTAAGTCAACTTGTTTTTTCACAACAGTACCATCATGGAATTGAAAAGTTTCTGAAAACTGCATAAACCATGGAATTCTATTAAAACCTAGACCTGCATCAAGTGGGTAACATAGTGTGTAAGTGCAACAATTTTCTGAAGATTTTGGGCATGCAAGTGCATGACCACGTGCAGGCATTTGTATAATATTTTTATAATAACGTACAGACGGGTAGCTAGATTAAGCATTGTGATCAAACCCAAAAATAGTGCACCTGGAATTCGGGCATTTGTACAATGTTTTCCAAATATTTTATATGCATAAATGGATCCTATATATTATTTGTGTATCTAATCATTTAATTTATTTGTCTGTGCATATATTTTATGAAGGTGTGCGTACCACAAAATGTAGTCATCAATGTTCTAGTCACCATCAAAATCTGAGTAACCGCAAATTATTTGGAATTTTGGCTTTAGACTGACGTATGTTCTGTTTTAACCCAAATTTATTTGGAAGATGTTGAAAAGAAATGGATCACGTTAATTGCATCAACTCAGTGTCACACCATTGAAATGGGTGTCACAGAAGCCCGTCTATCTCTAGAGTTGGAATGCCATACAGAACTAAAAGTGCCTGAATAAAGAACACATAGTGGCAAATTTGAACGTAGCATCAACCTCAAGAGAGTAAAAGAGGCTCGCTGTACAAATTCACAGTAGCACATGGCAAGTTAAGACATACTGGTAACTAATATATAAAGTTACAAAATTTCTAGATAGTAGATAAGATAATAATGTCTAGTATGGGAAAAGTCTTAGTTGTTGTTGTTGTAGATAAGATAATGTAGAACTGATTTATTTTTCTTGAGAATTCATTTTGGGTAGAAAGCACATAAAGCACTTGAAAAATAACCGGTTGACATTGTAAATATTGATATAATTGCAGCTAAAAAGATTGACTGACAAATATTTCCTCTCTCTCCCCAATCACAAATTAGATGATCTCATCTGTGACAAGTAAATCATTAAAACCAATTAGAACAAACAAAAAGAGCCAGCAATAGCACATATCTGATGGTTAATAGCTCGCTCACCGAGGTCCTAATACCAACTGCTGGTCCTCATTCAACATCATATGTCTTCCATCTTGATTTGAAAGCCAAGAAAAAGACTGACTTTGTTGTTCAGTGGTCAATCCCAAAGGCAAGTACATATCACCCTGAAACTATTAAATTTATATAGCTCATTAGTCGGCACCTTCATTGAAGGACATTAGTATGAGCATCCATAAAAAGCAAGATAGATGTTCCACCTGACTGGGGCACTCTAATTGCAAGAGTTGTTGCTTTCTCAAATTTTCCTGTAAGGAAGATGATAAATTGGTACTGACATTTGGAAAATCTCATTTAAGAAAGCAGCAACTCAAGAAGCATAGTTTCAATAAGATGTATAGACACATAAACAAATGGAAAGAACCAAAACTTAACCTTAAACATATCATGGCGGTCTGTTCCCATTGGCGGAATCCAATGTACTTTAGTAAATACTCCCAAAATTCCTACTTTCACAAATATTTCTAAGGAACAAAACAGTTCTGAATTTACAAGATTCATAAAGTACTTGTTTCATTAAGATGAAGATTCATGCTGATTCCAGATATAATGAAGTAATCAATAATCCTAGCTAATATAAGCACATCTTTGATATTTGTAGAATTATGCTGCATTCATGAACAAGTAAAAAAGAAAGAGTAAGGTCTCGGCATAAGAACTTAAATGTGTACCTTATTGACCTGAAGCTGACTTAATGTTTCCTTCAGAGACTCTTGCATTTCCCTAATTTGGTCAGCCCTGTTAATCTTGTATGGGTCAACCCAGTAGCTGTAGAAACACCAAAAATATGTGAAACTTCAGATTTAGATTTACACATGCACAAGAATGAAAAAGTAGCATGTAGATCTTCATAAGTAAATTTCAAAGTGCAGAAGATTGCAGACGCATAAACAGTTGACTGATATTTTCAACTGTCATGACTCAAAACAGAGAATATCTCACGAACATATGTATACATATGAGAGAGAGAGAGAGAGGAAGAGGAAAACAACAAAACTGTGGTAAAAGAAGATTGATAAGGAACCTTAATCTCTTATTTAGCTCAGACAACCGGCCCTGCAACATCCTTAATTGATTATGCAATTCCTGCTAAAAAAGTCAAAGAACAATGAATTGCAAAATCAGAAAACCAATTGAAAAGTAATATATGTAGACCAAGAAGGGTTTGACGTATACCTCAACTGTCTGAGAGCTGTGAAAAAACATCAAATTGCTGAAATTAGTAGCTGCAAACATGAAAAATATAAGCAAAACATATTTGCCAACAAATGATCGCATACCTTGTGCATAAGAAGTCTTGAATACCTACTTCATGATCCAACTTCTTGAAGGTCTTTTTAAGTGCCTACTTCACCAAATAGTAGTAAGAATGACAAATTGTTCTTCAACGAAACTAAACAAGTGCAATCACCTTCTTATTTGCCAATTCAAAAGAAAATGAATAGCATACCTCAAGGCTCTCCAGCTTCCTGTTCCAAGAAAAGATAACAGATCATTTAAAATCATAAAACTTATGTATGAAGGAAAGGAACAGTGGAGCTACTTCATTACATTGTGATGGGAACATACCTCTTTGCCCTTTCTTGAGGAGTTAATTGAGCAAATCTTCCAATGACATCTTCTATAGAACTGGAAAGTAGAGAAAAGTTTATATAGAGATAATGAAAACATTAACAACTAGAATTTAGAAGCATCTGATGAATGAATGGGGCATTTCCATTCTCTCTGCAGAGAAGCTTTCTTTGACAGCACGTGAGGTCTTCATCATCTATAAAGTTTAACTAAACCTAACAAAGTATTAAGAGAATGCATGAGGAATAGCTTCCACTCTAAAGTACATCTCAAGTATAGTCTAATTGGACATATCTGGACATTCAAATATGCTATAGCTATACATTTCATTCAAGAATAGATGATCACCACTTCTTGGCGGTTTCAAGGTGAAGCTTCTCTCACAAGCGGTTTTCAAAAATTAGAATTTTTCAGAGAAGAAAGCCACATGAAAATTGACGGTGTTTAATAAGATATATAAATAAATGCAAAAAACATAAGACTATCGGTTTAAACACAAAATTTTCTTAAAAAATCCATATAGTAGTTAAAAAGGTTTAAAAGGCTCAAAAACAATGTTACCATTAGTGTATAGTATAGTACGATATGAATGATAATATCATATAACAGTACCCGAATAGCATATACACATTAATTGCCCTATATCATAGCATATTGCACTGTTTCGTACAATACATTGTATTGTACAATAACACCATTTTCTCGAAAAACTCGCCATCAGGATTTATTTAAAGGGATGAACAGCCATTTTCTCTTCCATCTTAGAACCATTTGAAACCCTGTATGAGCCTGTTATCTTTAATGGCGTAAACAACAATTGGGTCAACTTCAAGATCGTGTGCTGCCACTCAACAATGATGAGATATGGAACTATAGCAGGTCGACTTGACATGGAGATGGGGTAGTTCCTGTTTGTAACTTCTGCAACTATGAATGGTAGAGATAGTCCACATGAAGAATCATGTTGCCTATACAAGTTGACTCGTAAGGCCATGTGGTATTGCACCACCATTGATCAAAAAAAGATTTCAAAGACAGTTCCACCACGGTTACCTCAATGTTGCATCAGAGGGAGGACAACCTCCACAAGCCGGAAACCCGGGAGCTACAAGAGTTCAAGTACCAAGAGGAGAAGAAAGGCATTAAAGGAGGTAGGAAAGATGAATAATATATACTTTTAGTTTTTTAGTTTTCTTTCTTAGTCTTGTATGGCATGACGGTGAAGGACAATATATGTTCTCCTGTATTTCTTTGACCAAAAATGATATACTGTTCCTAAACATCCTATTTTGTTAGGAGTTTTTTCCTGGGGGGGGGGGGGGTTATGATTTGTGTGATTTTTAAATTTTTCCTCAATACTTTGAAGTTTGAACAAACACCGTATGGTATAATTGTACCGCATCATACAATGTGGTATGATTATTACGTATTAGTACCCTATAAGAAACAGGTATAGGTACTCTAGTTAAGGCATTGCATAAAAATATGAAAAACATGAACAAAACAAAACCAAGCCTTCTCCCACATTAAGACCGGTTGTTTATATGGTCCTTAGTCGCCATTGAGATGATCTTGTGTTGTAGTAGAACTTAACTCTAGAAGAGAAAGATCATGTTGTATTCTTTCCTTCTAACATTTTTAAGGCCTTCTTACCTTCTTTGAAAGTGTTCACCATCTAAACTTCATATAATTCTCACTGGAACTATAACATGCATATAAGATAATTATAGTAATTCAAGGAAGGCCAACAATTTACTGTAGCTGCAAGACCGGTCAAGTATAAAGACAGTGTTCACTAGACAACTATTTTTAAACTAAAACGAAGTTCACAAAATTTTAAATTGAAAAAAGAACAAAAAGATCATGTACCTCCGTTCTCCATGGCATAATGTTGCCTTCTCAGTCGGTGAGAACATGAGAAGAACGATGTCAATATCACAGAGTATTGACAGTTCCTTGGCCTTCTTCACAATTCCGAACCTTCTTTTGGAGTATGTAACTTGCCTGCCATTGCTATTCTCCAACTTCTTAATTTTTAACTTAACCTGACCCATTCTATTTACAGAGCTTGGATCTAAATTTTCTTTGCTATTTCTGGAGGAAAAGGAAAAGGCATTCCAGATCAGGATATAAGTCCTTCTATCACGTCACAAGAAGGAAAAGAAATGCTAATTTTCATATTTAAATACAAACTAGAAAACCCAGATGGCATATACATCACAAGCGGACATGCAGGTTTATCCAAACTCAAGTTGAGAAACACTTGGTTTGCTCAGATCTAAGATCTAAAACAGTAGATGTCTACACTGTTCTACTACTAGTTACTAACTTCATAAGTTAAACAAATGAAGCAGACAGTAACATGATGTTCAGATCAATTTGAAACCATCATTAACTTCAATATTTTCACCAATTGTGAAGCAGCAATTGCTAATCATGTTAGGACGGGATGAGAGGTACTACTTGTTGGAACTATGGATCATCGTTCCCATGAAGTGGAAGTAAACCCTTAGGCACTACTTAGATGATACTCCTAAAACTTACTTTTGAAATCTGCCATTAATCAACACGGCTGAAAATCTGATAAATGATAACTTAGATAAACAATTCTTTTGGTGCTCAGATGAAACCTAGCTATTCTGAGATGTTTATGTGAGAAACCTACGGATACTTATCGGCCCACACCTTTATCACACAAAAATGGCTGCATGGCGTGATAGAGAACTAGGGTCCGGGCTGATAATTTTGCAGCACAGTAAAGTATGTTAAAGTTAAATCTACAATCCCATCTTTAGGACCACAAAGTGGTTCCGGATAATACCTTCCCAGGTAACTCACTGAAAGCCTGTATTAGGTTGATCGAAATGATGTGAAGCTCTACTTTTGTCTCACATCAGTAAGCTGAAGAAATCTGATAGTTTTATTACAACTTGGAAAAGATTCAATAAAAAAAGCTTCCATCAAATCTTTTATCAACATTAATTTGTCCATTTCTTGCTTGTCTTTGTCACTATAACAAGTAAAATATGCATGCATGGCAGGAATATGTTTCACTTGTAAAAAGCAATGGTTGAGGAGAACTAAATAGGCACTTTTTCATGGAGTGTAGTTGAAAAGCCCATGAATTATAAGTGCGCTAGTTTCAATTCAGTCATGCAGATGCCATCCACAATGTTTTCAATCAATGTGAGAAATAAAATGAAACATGAATGCTAGCATATGGTTGCAAAGCACACAATATGTACTAAGAAAATCAAGTTTTACGTCAAGTTAAATAGAACTACCCTACACGCTCCCGACAAAGATCTAACCACTGAGAACATGTATTTCCAATTAAAATATATGATGGTAATCATAGATAACATCGTATGTGCATACCCATAGTCCATCTACTAAAAAACAAACAACAAATGACAAGTGAAAAGAATGAAACAACTCTTCGCAATAGTTTGGTAAAACCCAAATAAATAAGTCAAAAACATGCGCGTGTTGTCATCCACGCATCAATAGTAATATTTCGAAAATAACCAAGTCCATCTTACCAAAATATCGAAGCATTCACAGTTTGTCAAGCAGAATATGACAATTGAAGTAGCAGCTTTTGTAATTTAGCCACTCCTTTCTGGCCTTGCAAAATCATCAAATCCAGAATATTTTGCTTCCCTCTCTGCAATACCAAAGAGCAAAATAAACTATTATTTCAAATCCCTGAAATTTCGATGCCAACAACCGTACATTCATTGACAAACTAGAGCAGAAATAATAGGCCCAAGAAGAGAAAAAAGAAGCCCCACACGAAATTAAAACATCCACTAAACAAATACATACCATGACAACCCCACAAGAAGCCATAGTTCATGACATAAGATATACAAACAAACAAACAACTCGGCCTTTTTCCATACTAGACGGGGTCAGCTACATGGATTCTTTGTTTCCACATATCCCTATCATGTGTCATGTTAGCAGTTAACTCACAATAAGCTAGATCATTCTTTATTGTTTCTTTCCAACACTTTTGTGGTCGTCCTCTACCTCTTTTAATACTTTCCAAATTTAGTTTTTCATACCTTCTTAAAGGTTCTTCTTTTGATCTTCTTTCTATATGTCCAAACCATCTTAAACGATATTCTTTCATTTTATCCTCTATTGGTGTCACTCTTAATTTGTTTCCAATAACCCCATTATGTATACGGTCTTTTCTTATATGACCACTCATCCATCTCAACATCTTCATTTCTGTCAAAGACATCTTTTGTACATGTTGATGATTAACTGCCCAACACTCAAAACTATAAAACATGACAGGCCTAATTGCTGCTCTATAATATTTACCTTTTAACTTTAATGGTATCTTCTTATCACAAAGAATACCTTATGCTCCTCTCCATTTTAACCAACCAGTATTAATTCTATGCGTAACATCTCCATCAATTCTTCCATCACTCTGAAAAATTGACCCTAGGTATTTAAAACTTTACTTTTGGGGGATGCAATGTGTGCTAATTTTAATTTTTATGTCCTCTAAAGTAACCAAATGATCAAACTTATATTCCATATATTCTGTCTTTGTTCTACTAAGTCAGAGGCCTTTGTTTTCTAATGTTTCTCTCCATAGTTCCAATTTTCTATTAACTTTTTCCTTAGACTCCTCCACTAACACAATGTCATCTGCAAATAACATACACCAAGGTACTTCATTAGTTCATCTTGAATATGTTTTGTTAACTCATCAATCACCATTATAAATAAGTATGAACTTAAAGTTGATCCTTGATGTAACCCAATATTAACTTCAAAGAAGTCTGTCATTCCTTCATGAGTCTTCACACATGTTTTTGCACCATCGTACATGTCTCTTATAAGGTTAATGTATGTCAATGGGATACCTCTTTTTTCCAAAGTTCTCCAAAGAACCTCCCTCGGTACCCTATCATAAGCTTTTTGTAGATCAATAAATATCATGTGAAGGTCTTTCTTTTTTGCTCTAAAATGTTCCATAAGACGTCTCAAAAGGTGAATTGCTTCAACACTAGATCTGCTTGGCATGAATCCAAATTAGTTCTCCGTTCTACTTGATATTTGTCTTAACCTACGTTTGATAATTCTTTCCCCAATTTCATAGTATGGCTCATTAACTTGATACCTCGATAATTCGCATAATTTTAAATGTCTCCCTTTTCTTATATATGGGTATAAGTGTATTCGCTCTCCATTCCTCGGGCATCTTTTGGCTTCTCCATATTTCATTAAATAGTCTTGTGAGCCAAGTGATTCCTATTTCTCCTAGTATTTTCCAAACTTCTATAGGAATATTGTCTCGCACTAATTTACTACCCTTCATATGTTTAAGAGCCTCTTTGACTTCATTCTTTTGAATACGTTGGTAGAAATTGTGGTTTATATACTTTTCTTATTTGGCTAACTCTCCTAAGCTAATATTAACATCTTTATTTTCATTAAAAGCATCCTCATCCTTTATGCATCTAACATAATTAAGATCTTTATTTTTCTTATCGCTAGCCCTAGCTATCCTAAAAATATCTCTTTCACCCTCTTTTGAGTTGAGTTTTTTATATAAATCCTCCCAAATTTTAGCTTTTGCTTCACTGGCGGCCTTTTTCGCTTCCTTCTTTGCTTTCTTATAAGCCTCTAAGGTTTCACTAGTTTTCTTCAAATAATATAATTTGTAACATGTCCTCTTTGCCTTGATTTTATTTTGCACTACTTCACTCCACCACCAAGCTTCTTTTTGTAACGGTAGACATCCCTTATATACAACTAACACATCTTTCGCCACTTTCCTAATATGTATAGTCATATTGTTCGACATATCATAGGGTATAACAACATAATTCCAAACTATCTCCTTGAAGGACCTTCTCGTTGAAGGACTTTATGTTTAAATATATCTTCTTTCTCGCTTTTGAGGTTCCACCATTTAGTCTAGATGACATCAGATATAAGCTCACAAAATAGGACGAAAACCATAACTCTGAGAGCAATCGAACACCAAAATCGCAATAATTAGGAAGCAGAGGAGAGAGGGAATACCAATAAAAAAACACATAAAACAATAACCTAGTTATGCGCCGTAAAACAAAACCGCAAGATGGGGTCGAAGAATGCGTGACGCACCCATCTTAGCATCTTATTTCACGTAAAGCAAAACCCACGTCTCTCTTCCTCACGATTGTCAAAAACTGCCATTAAATCCTCCCCACCGAACGTCCCCCATACAATGCTCTCTCTCTCTCTCTCTCTCTCTCTCTCTCTCTCTCTCTCTCTCATGCAAGCAAAACTCCCCAACAGTGACGATTCATGCGACTAACTTCGAAATTGGAAACATAGGATAAGCTATCAAACATATCCAAAATTGGACAAGCTTGTGCGGGGAGCCGACTTCCAACTCTCTTTATGGTTACTCCGTCACCATGAGTGAGTACATTTCTCTAGTAACTCTGGCGATTTATGTCTGAATTCTCTTTACCATTTATTATATTGCTTTCTATTCATTTGCAAAATGTTTATTTTGTTCAAGTCTTCAAAATAATTTTCATTTTACTTTAATATTTATCTTTTTATTTCTTAAATTAATATGTTCAACCATTCAAATTTGAATAGCTGGAATTGTATATGTATGCCAGGGGTTTTAGATCCGATTTGACAACCTGACACAATCCCAACCCGAAAAATCAGTGCTGGATTCAGGGATTAGGCAGCCGGGGTCAGGTCTGGGTAGTTCCAGACCAACTCCACAAAAATTGGTCGGGTCAGCACTTGGAGCATTAGCTCTAGTGGCAGGGCACTCTGACGCCTTTGCTGCTGGTTGGGAGTTCGACTCAGAAGGGATGTATGTGTGTTAGCTAGGCTTCAGCTTCCTTTGTAACCCAGAAAAGGAAAAAGTTTAGGTTTGAGTCCAGGTTGGATCAATAACCTAAACCCGTATAGAGTTTGTATTTATAAAATGTATATTTTCATGTATATATGTATGTTATATATGAGTGTAATGTATATATGTTACCTTATGTGTATGCATGCATACATATACAGTGTGGGTTGTAGTCAGGTCGATGTGAACCCAACCCAGGTCATGTCCTGTTCTTGAAAATGGACTGAACAAATTATCGGGTCAGGTCTGTGTCAACCTGATTTTGACCTGGACCTGAAGAGGCCCAATCAGTTGACCTGATTTGCCACCCCTAATGTATACTTATGTTTGTAGTTGTTCATGACCGTGCACATTGTGTATATTTTGCAACGTTCAAATTTACTATGATAATTCATCAAGTTTGGGCTCTTATAAATGCATCAACAATTAAAAGAAGTAGGGGTTGACCGCCATAGCGGCTGAGCTTCAGTAGAATAGGGGTGGCGCCACGGAGGAGTAAAAGAGAATAAAAGCCTAAACTATCTCGAGGAGTTGAGGATTATAGGCGGCGACCGCCCTAACGGTTGTGTTTGTAGGTAGTCAAGTTTGGGTGGGGCCTCCGAGGAGTAAAAGGAACTCCAGAGGATGGTGCCCCTTCACCTAGCACGTTGATTTGCTTATGTGGATTGATGCCTCGTGTCTTTTGTGTGGTATTTTGGTTGTGTTCATGCAGTATGTAAAATAAAAGCAATATGTAGAAAGCAGGTAAACTAGGGATAAAACATAGGATGGAGCTGATGGTGCCTGCTGGATGGGATGGTTTTGTGGTCTCAAGTACAACACGAAGTAAGAGGAGGACCAGGCTTCGTCTTGTAAGAGGTGCGTAAATGCATCAACCATTAAAAGAAGCTATTTTCTACGATAAATTGAAATTCTTCATGTTCTTGTTTCATTATGCAAGAACTAAATTTAAAAAGGTTCACTTTGTAACTTCAAAAAATAATGTCATATAACATGATAAAAATGAAGCACAAAGAAAAGTCTTTCTTGTTACAACACCTAAGGCTTTTCCTCGTACTAGATGGGGTTTGCTACATGAATTCTTTGTTTTCATAGATCTCAATCATGTATCTTAACTCAACAAGCTAGATCATTCTTTATTGCTTTGTTTCAATACTTTTATGGTTTTCCTCTTTAACATTTTCACTATATAGTTTCTCATACCTTCTTATCAAAGCTTCTTTTGGTCATCTTTCTATGTGTTAAAATCATCTAAAATAAGTTGTTCTTATTTTATCATCTAGGTGACACTCCCAATTTATTTCTAATAATCTCATTAAATATATGGTATTTCTTTGTGTGACCATTCATCCATTTCAGCATCTTGATTTCTCCTATAGACATCTTTTGTATATGTTGATGATTAATCGTGCAACACTCATAATCATATAATATAGTGGGTCTAATTGTTGCTCTGTGATATTTACCTTTCAACTTTAATCGTATCTTCTAGTTACATAAAATATTGATGTACCTCTCTATTTTAATCAACTTACATTAATTCTATGTATAACATCTCCATAAAATTTTTCATCGCTCTAAAAAATGACTCTAGGTATTTAAAACTTCTTTTATGAGGGATGTAATATATATCAATCTTAACTTGTATATCATTTCAAGTAACCAAATGATCAAATTTGTATCATATATTATATATGTATTCTACTAAGTCATAAGCTTTTACTTGTTAATGTTTCTCTCCATAGTTCCAATTTTCTACTAATTATTTTCTTAAACTCATCCACTAATATATTATGATATTCATACAACATACACCATCTTGAATACATTTTTTGTACAAATTTTAGGTTCTCTTAAACCCTCAACTTGTACCCAATCTTCTTAATTCTATGAAAGTAAATAAAAACTAAGCTGAGAATGATTCACCATTCACTTTCCTTTTATGTATTATGGACCCAAATCAAGTTTTTCACAATTACCTTCTTATCCTAGCATGTAAGGATTGGTTCTTCTACTACAAAATTCCTAACTAATAAAAGAGAAAGATACCTACACGCTTGAATTGAGATATGAGCATAAAAGGGAGTCTCTATTCTTATTGGTTTTTTGGTCTCAAGGGATATAGATATAAATTGGATATGGGTCTAAATGGATATGGCCTAAATGAATATGGATCTAAAATGAATATGAACTTCTAAATTGATATGAACCTAAAATGGACTTGGACCTATGAATGGATATGGCTAGAATCAACCCTAAGAAAATGATGCCCTAATTAACAATTATGCAATAAATAGGATATAAAACTAACTAAAGTTTTTAAAAAAATTTATACAAAGAGGTGCACGAATGGGATATTGAACATGCATGAATTTAATCTATTATGTAAAATAATCCTAACCTAACCAAGAATTAAACTATCTATGTAAGAACAAAAATAAAGAATGAAGATGAAAGATGATTAAAAAGGGACCAACTAAGACTTATGATGGAATAGGCATATGATGCTTATGTTAAATGAAATATGAAAAGGAATCCTAAGAAAACTAAGAAGGTTTAATCAAAGAAAGAAGAAATTAAGAGACAAAGTTTGAACTCATGAGGTTGTCTAGCAAGTGATTGGCTCGCCCTTGGGTGTTGAAGGAAACAATGGTCATACACCACAACAAGAGAAAGAGAGAGAGAGAGATGATTGATTGGATTCCTTGGATGGTGTGAGACCCTTGTTTATATAGAGGATCCCTTGACTACATAATAAAGAAAATACAAATGATAAATATGTATAAATTTTTTCCTAAAAAGAATCCTAAATTTTACAAGGAAATATGAATTTGGTGAGTTAGAATTTATTTTGTTGTAGTCCCCTAAAATCTTTCTATCAATATTGACTGTCCTTAGATGCATAAAGGGTTTTTCTTAGTCTCCTAAGTCATGAATGCCCATTTTTGGTTTTCTTTCTTTTACAGCAACTTGCCTTATACCAAGAGTCTTGTCACTTTGATTTCTGCACAATCCTTGATGATCACCCTTTTCCAGTAATAGTTTCATCAATTTAGAAAGTATTGAAGGTTGTCTTTTGTTGTTAGATCATACTTTTCATCCTCATGATGTCTAGCCCTTGTGTATGTCATGAATGCGTATATCTATATGTTATATAGATATGATTAATATACATGGGCATTATACAAAATCACATGCCCTTTCACCACACACATACATATGCATATTTATGTAAACACACATGCACCCACATGCACCCACACACACACACGTATATATTTCATGACACTATACATATATATGTGTATATATACATTCATCTAGTGTTATATAATATATATATGTATGTATACATATATAAGACCCATGTTGTGTAAATATATACATACATATATAATACATATACATAGGTTATGTGAATATATATGACCTATGTAATGTAAATATATATATATATATATATATATATATATATATATATATATATATATATATATATATATATATATATATACACACAGTTTTATTCGTAGAATATATAGGTTAGTTTTTCAATTATTATATATAGATATATTTATATGTTTATATATTATATTCCTATACATGTATATATATATATACTATGTACGTAATATGTATGCATGGCTTTGCATAATGGCTGAAAGTATTTTGGATATTTATGTTGTGATGGAATTCTCTTCAATGATAGACTCTTCCGAATAGCGTAAGCGGATGTTGTAGCTTTCCTTTTTTTTTTATATATTCCTTGACAAGCAACCTCATATTTGATTTGATTCATTTTAGACAAGATCTGGTCCTTATGATCCAAGATTCATATAATCATTTCATTTGTTTTAAAATTTAAAATCAGCTTTATTGGCTAAAACATATTTTTTTAAGAAATTTTTTGGATGTTTACAGATGTCCTTCTTTGGTATCAATTAAGATAAGGCTTGGTTGATGACGAAGAAATAAACACCAAAATTTGACTTACATTAAAGATCTAGGTAGAGAATTTTACTTAGAAACTCATAATATTTCATGAAACTTGGCGTAATTTTTTTTTGAGTGGAGATTTCATGGGATCCATTTGGAACATACCAAGGCCAAAGAGGTGTCTTGTCATAGGTGTAGACACCGAAAATTTTCACTTCTGGTTCTTAGGCCTGAAGTGAACCTTTTCGCAATCTACTTTGCTTTATGGGCGTGCCAGCTAGTTTACTTTAACTAGCAAAGTATGTTTTAAAATAATCTGACTTTTTGAAGGCGATTGTAGGCAAACGGAATTTTTACGTCGCAGACCTTCTTGCACCGATGCGCAAGGGTCAGTCTGTACGCTTAGAGACTTCGTTTCGAAACAATTTTAACTCAAAATATATTTTAAATGATGAAGTGTTTTAAAACCTTTTGAGCACTTGGGCGATTTCGATTTTATAAGGTTTGGACAACCCTACGTCTTTCACTTTTATCTACTTAAGCACGATGTGCGTGCATCGAAATAGCCTAAGTCTTGGCATGTTTGCATGATTGATTCGGGATTTGCTTTGATGCAGGTATACACTCTAGCTCGGGTATGACGAGTATGCAATGCAACTCACATAACTCCAAGGAAAAACCCGAAATTGAAAGGCAATGCTTAAGGGAAATGACTTAATGTAAATTGCAAAAGGGAAATATGGCTATATCTTAAGAGCAGAAAGGCTCAATTGTGCAAGTGTGTGTAGTATATATATGGAAAGACTACGCACACAGCTGAACCTTAAAACCCAAATCTTAAAGACATAGCCAAAGGGAAATACTTATAATATATATGGGCCCGAAGGTCGCCAACATGTGCGTGGGTGTTGTGTATATATGGAAAGACAACTCACACGACTTGTAATGTAAACCCAAATATAATTGCAATATGGCCTTGACTAAGGTCTTAGGAGTAAGAGCGAAATCTCAATGTGTGTGAGTGTAGAATTGAAATGCTACGCATACAACTTGAATTTAAACACCCAAGACGAAATTGTAATAAGGCCTTTACTAAGGTCTTGGGAGTAAGAGCGAAAGCTCAATGTGTGTGAGTGTAGAAATTGAAAGACCACGCACACAACTTGAATTAAAACACCCAAGAGAAATTGCAATACGGCCCTTACTAGGGTCTTGGGAATAAGAGCGAAAGCTCATTGTGTGTGAGTGTGGAAATTGAAAGACCACGCACACAACTTAAATTAAAACCCACGCAGCTTAATACATATAGGTATAAATATATCTTAGGGGCAGGTTAGGCCCGTGTGTGTGTCAAAATGTTGTGCAGCTAAGAGCTGAATGGCTCAAGTGCACGTGTGTGTTGGTGTGCCAAACTACATTATTACAACCGGGGGGAGACAACGCTCCATTATTACAACCTCGTATCAAATTCAATTAAACATAAGCAAGTTCATATAATAGACCAAGTTAAGGTACTTACATGTAACCGGTCCATCTTCAACTTGTTGGAATATGGTCTCGTGAGTCGCCTTGGGCAGCCAAGAGGAGCTCCTTAGGTAATATGCTGGCAGCACGTAGGGGTGCTAGCCGTGGGGGATGTTGATGATGGACGGGTGGAGTGACTAGGTTAGGTAGGTAGGGGTGCTGGCTGGGCTGGGAAGTGGAAGCTAAGGGAAGGTAGGTTAGATGTTGGAAGTGGTTGAATGGGTGAAGAAGAGACGACAGGTGAAACTGGTTATGTTCGGCCGGGGGAGATAGGAAAGGGATGGTGGTGGTGGTGCAGCCGTGGGGGATGTTGATGCTGGACGGGTGATGGAGTGACTAGGTTAGGCAAGTAGGGGTGCTGGCTGGGCTGGGAAGTGGAAGCTAAGGGAAGGTAGGTTAGGTGCTGGAAGTGTCCGAATGGGTGAAGAAGAGACGGCAGGTGAAGCTGGTTATGTTCGACCGGGGGAGATAGGAGAGGGATGGTGGTGGTGGTGCAGTCAGGTGGAGTGGCAGGTGTTGTGGGGTGGCGAGAGAAGGTGGAGGTGCTGGTGGAGTCGGCCTAGGGGATGAGATGGAGGAGAAGGAGGGGAGAGAGGTGGGACTTACCTAGGGGAAGCCATGGAGGGAAGCTGGCTGAATGGGTGAAGAAGAGGCGACAGGTGATGTTGGTCGAATGCTCCCTCAAGGGCTGGCGAAGGTGGAATGAGTGAGAGAGGGAGAGTGAGAGGTCGGCTTGGGGTATATGGGTGCTGGGATTTTTAGGTGGGGGCCGCATGTGAGTGGCTGGCCCAATGGGTGAGATGGTAGGTCGGTTAGGGGGATCAATGGCTGGGAGTTAAAGTAGGTTAGATATTTTGGGCTGGGATTTAAGGTGGGCTGCAACTAGTTTAGGTTTTAGGGAATGTCGTGGGCTAGGTTAGTGGTTTTGGGGTGGTTTGGTTAGGTGGGCTGGGTTTGGTTTGGTTAGGGACTTAGTTAGGCCAACTATGGTTGGTTTAGGGCTAGTTGGTTAGGGTTTAATTGGTTTGGGTCTAGTTGGTCTAGCTAGGTGAGGTTGGGGCAATTTTGGGTGGGAACGGCTAGGATTGGATCAGGTTTAGGGGGGAGTGGCTAGGTGAGGTGGGCTAGCTCAGGGTTAGGTTTTAGGAACCTCCCCTTGGCGCCAGTACATGGACCCAGTTGCAGCCATATCCAAGTTGGTGCAGCCCCAGGTTAGGTGTAGGTGCATACAAGCTCAAACCCACACTCTAGGCTAAACCCACAAGGTTAACCCACCCTTGACCAAAAGTCAAGCCTACCAACTTTCTCCCTCATACTTTATCACCCATTTTCTCTCTCTACCCAAGCTTTTCACGTGAAATATTTGTGGGTCCCACCTCCATTCATGAGAAGGTGATGTAGATATTGGATTTGGATCTTTGGATCCAAATCCAACTACATGTTTGGGTCTGGATCTAGATATATATGGTCCAGATCCGACCCAAATCTGATTTTCTGACTCCTTCATGGCATTTCGAAACGGACGGTTTGTGCGGGGCCTGACTGCATCAGTACTCCGTCTTCCATTAGGTCTTCGCCAACATTGTCGTCCGCTCTTCTTCTCACCTTCCGGAGATCATTTTAAACAAATTGTTGATATCAGGGGCTTCGATGTCTGAGAATCTGGGGATGCTTTAGACATGAGAGTTGATATGTCAGGCTTAAAGTATGCTTCAGGTCTGGGCTCTCCTTTACCTTTTTGATTCGCTTTTATCAGGCTAGTAGGCTTTCTGGGCTTTTCGCTCCTTTCTATGGCTGCTTTTGATCAGGTTGTACCTGTTGGACTAAGCTCTTTACAAAATTAGGACTTGGCCAAAATATGGTATATTTTATATCAAAATGGGGTTTTATACAAAATCTGGAGTTTTTTACAACCCCTGTGCTTTCGAAAACTCAAAATCTGGTCTTGAAAAGGGGATTTCAAAACCAGGTATGTTTTCGAAGATTTATGAAAATTCGGGGTGTTTATAGAGGACATAACATGAATCATATATGTGATGGAGTGCAAGACAAGGATTTTTTTAGTGTTAATAGAAGGATGACCAATCTTCAAAAAAATATTTTCATGTCAACTCAAGAAGATTTTCTTTCTAAATCAAATCCACAAGATTGCCTTAAAATTCTTTTCCTTAGAAAACTAGTGAGGTTCTTTAAAAATGAGTAATCTTTAACTTTTAAAAAAATGAATTTGTTCTCATAAAGCAGGTTTTAAAATAATCAATTTTTAAAACATCATAAAATAATACTTGAATCTTGAAGCACAAAATTTTGTTAAGAGGATCAGTTATTGGTAATGCATTCTTTTTTCCATCATGATGTTGTGGGTATAGACCCATATTTAATCATTCTTAAGTCTCTTCTAAAGCATTCCTTAGTCTTTTATGAAGTGTCCTCAATCTATCACACAAGCCTTTCTTTAGGCTTATCTCACCTATTTTCTTAAAAAGATGCAATAATAGTTGGTGGAGCCGCAACCACAATGGAGTACCGCCAAATTGAATCAGAGGTGTTTGTAGAGGTTATCATCATTTGTAACTAGAATCTTTTGAGTCTCATCTTTGATAAATCTAACAAAAGTAATATCATTAGTTTTCTTATATTTAACCTTAGGTATAAATTAATAATCTCTTTTACCTTCTTTTGAGTTGAGTTTTCATATAAATCATCATAAATTATCACTTTTTGTTTCATTAGTTTCTTTTAAGCTTCTCAAGTTTCATCATTCTTGTTGGCATAATACAATTTGTAATATGCCATCTTCATCTTAATTTTATCTTATATCACTTAACTTCATCGCCAAGCTTTCTTTTGTGTCGGTACATCTCCTTTACATTCACGTAATACATCTTTTGTCACTTTTATAATATGCTTAGTCATATTGTTTCACATATGAGAATGTGTACCTGCATAATTTCAAACATTTTCTTAAAGATTTTTTATTTAATATTTATTCTTTCTCTTTTTGATATTTCATTATTTAGTCTGAGTAATTCTATATACTTTTTGCATCTTTTTTCACTTTCTTACCTGCAAATCCATAATTAAAAGTTGACATTATAGCTAAATTTTCTCTTAAAACTACCTTGCAATTCTTACAATATGATCTATCATTTTTTTTATAGGCAAAATAATCAATTTGTGTTTGTGACAAGTTACTCTTATAAGTAATTAAATATGATCTCATTTATATTTACCAAAATACCCATTTAGATCTCCTCTCAGACAAATCATCTATTTTTATAGAATTCTTTGAATTACCTTATTTAACTCCTCTTAAAATGTCTTCTTCATTTTATCTTGTAGTGTTACTTGAGGTTCATAACACACAAACTATATTGAAAGTCTATTTATTCCTAACACCAATTTTACCATCATATTTCAATTATCATGCCATTGTATGTTTATTGTACTATCTTTTAAATCTTTATTTACAATAACACCAAAAACTCTATTTTGAGGCTTTTCTTTATTGAGTACTATAATTTAAAACTTGTGTTCTCAATTTTGTTTACTTTTTTTCTGACCCACTTTGTCTCTTGTAAACATAGCTTGTGAATCTTTCTATAAATCATAATATCTACCATCTAGATTAGTTTACCAATCAATATTTTGATATTCCAAGTATGAATATGAATCTTATTATCTAGGATTAGCTTCTTACCCCTATATCCGTTCATGTTGAAAATATAGAGACCCTCTTTACAATTTATCTACTACATTTGAGCAACAACATATCGGAACTAACTTCTTCACCCATAATTGTCCATGATGTAGGAACTCTCTTTATGATTGACACTATATTCAAAAAAATAAGTAGAGGTCTTTACTTATTTTTCATTGCATTAAGCTCTATAGTACATCGCTAAGAGGGCATGTCCCAACAAAATGCTTGTAATGTCTAGAACCTATATTAATCCGACAAAGTTTTACTCTAGTTGTACAAAGCCTAACATGACCCTTCTCCTTTATCCAAGTTTGAAACTAACTATGTAAGAGTGATTTTTATATGGACAAAGATAAACATCTCTATTGTTCTTGCTGGAAAATTTAAATAAAAATTATTTATTTCATATTATATATAGACATGTTGACATGGTGGTTTCAATTAGACTGAGACAATCCTCATGTTGTGGGATTTATTCATGTGTTGTGCTTGGTGTGGAGGTCATGTGCATTGGGTTAGGTTTAGTATGCCCAGTCCATTCCATAATGTGCCAAAAGGCCTCATTCCTAATGTATTTGGTTTGGGTCCTTTATACGAAAAGGATCCTTAAGATCCAAATCCATTAGATCGTATTAGGGTTTGGTATAGAAACCTCTTTTTGAGGTATTGTATTGATTTAACCATTTGGAATAAAACTTCATCATCTTCTTCTTCTCCTTGTTCTCAATCAGCCAAGAGTGTGTGTCGTTTTGAATTAATGTAATAAGTTTTTTTTATAATATTTTAATATAAAATTATATTGTGTGCTTTAGGTAGGGGTTTATGAGTATTTTTTGACCCTTAGAATGACGTGTAATTAAAATAGACTAAGGAGAAGCCATAAGTAACTCTATGGATGGGAAATGTTACTCATAGGCAGTCTTGTCTGATATCATAAAAAGTCTCATATATCTTATCTTGCCTTTGACAATCTTATAGTATCATTGTTTATTTTTTGTTGAAGATTGACTACAAAGTACATATCGTCTTAGTTTTATGGTTGCATCCGTTATTTAGATGTTGTGGATGCATATATGTGTAATAAAGTGGTTCATTAATTTGGTCATTGATAATGCATTCCTCTTCCTCTATTGAGATTGATGATTACATATAGCCAGATAAGCTATATGCATATGTAGTAGAGTATGACCCAGTAAAAGAGTTTTAGGAAACATAGATCTCACGTTGCTTGGATCCATCACATATTTTAGCATTAGAGCGATATATCCACACAAGTGTGATGGATTGATTGTACATGGATTGATACATTTTTTGCACTCATCGATTTTACTAAATGATTATGTTTATCACTACATAGAGTCGCTCACTTCACCAAGTAGCCAGTTTACATTATCAAACTTAGCGAAGGTAAAGTAGTATTTTTATTATTTTATTGATATTGTTGATTGAATAAAGATTTTAATTTATACTCAATTATTGTTTGTAGTGTCTCTCGATGGCCGTAGGAGTGGTGACACTTATATGACGGTTGGATAAAATTACACGACCAATGCCAAAAAATGTCATAGAGCAATGTTGCCAAAATATATGGTCTCTTTTGTGCACTCTTACATTAGTCCATTGATCTCATGATGACAGTGTTGGGACATCACAATGATGCCAAACGTATACATTGAGATATATCAATGATATTAGAAAGATTGTACTTATTGAAATTGAATTACTAAGTAAATGAGTGAAGGAATATATATTATTTATAATCAAATAAATAGGTAAGAGGTTAAGATAAAATCAATAAAAAAATGTGAATTAGTTTTCAATATCATGAATAATATCACCTCTTGAACTACTTAGTAATAAATATTCATTAATATACTGGTAAAATAATAAATCTTAATTAAGAACACTTTGATGCCAACTTGGTTCTCACATCATACATATAGGTGGCATGAAAGATCCATCAATCATGTACAACAAAAATAAAATACAAAACAGGTTAAGTATCTTCATTTGTAGGACAATGCAATACAAAGTAGAAGTTGAAGCACTATATCCCCTTAAAGAGTGTCACCTTGATTCACTATAATATATATATATATATATATATATATATATATATATATATATATATATATATATATATATATATATATATATATATATACGTCAAATAGTGGTGAATGACTGCCATTAGAAAATAACATAAGGAACATTGTCAACCCCGTCCACGAAAGCAATATTAATGTAACATTTCATCACATAGCAATTACCCAACCTATATCGGTCATCGACATCCATTGATCGGGATTGCATGGAAGAAACCTTACAAGCAATATAATACAAAATGCTATCAATACTATCATCTTCTGTGAAAACTTGAGAGTATATATCACATAGATGTACTTTTACAAAATATCCAGTAAATCTTAGTGCAATATATCTCTCCTTGTTCCAAAAGCCTTCAATGAATCGATATTCATAATTACCATCTTCAATTACATGAACTCATCCGGAACATATGATATCATAAACTAAGGTATCTCATTACCATACTATATCTCATACTTAGTCAATCTGGAATCGATACTATCAATAAGCAAACACCACCTAATGGTAAAGGAGGCCCATGTTGTAGAGATACCTTATGTTCTCGGTTATGAGTACATCTTGAAATTAAAGATTTATATGTGGAAGTAGATTTAACTTGAGAAAGACTCTCTTTATGGAGTTCCTAAATGGTTGACCTCTAGGGCACCAAATAAATGACTCCTATAAAGATGTGGATTGAGGATTCAAATCCTCCTTCAACTGTTTAATTAGTTGCTTACATTGATTTTGAACATGATAGTTCTTCACCTAACGTCAAGTATATCAGACCATTTTCTTTAAAATGAATCAATGGATGAAAATTATGTTGATGAATATGATTTCAACAAAATGAATATATGATATAATCAAGTGCATACTATATAAACCATGTGACATATAATTAACCCATGTGAATGTTTGTAGCATGTACTCAGATGTCGTTGGATGTGAACCAACAACTTCACAATTTTCTTTTTTTAATGACCAAATCAAGTGTGTACTATAAAACCTTCTTTTCTAATTGCCTAAAAAGCTTAAAGAAATATATAAGATAATGTTCGTTGATGATTCGAGATTACTCAAACGATTTCTTAAATTTCATAATTTGTAACTTAATCAATAAATAGAGTTAGATCTATATTGTATAAAACCTTCATGTTGAGTTGTCAATAAATCCTTTTGATCTTGAATGCATTCTCTCAACCCTACACAATAGCATAAAAATATCACTGGGTAATATATATATATATATATATACATACATATAAAAACATTTTATACCTATTAGTTGTGTGAGTATCATAAATCAAAAATCTATCCCGTTTATGTTGATACAGTCTTTTCCTTATATGGATCCAACTATTGTTGTTTAATATATGATAGTACAATAGTAAAGTTCTTCTACTTTCATGAAATCCAACTGCTCGGCATAAATCCTCTCGTCCTCAAACTTAAACAACTTTCTTCTAACACTAAATGTAGTGATATATTCTTTCTTTCTCATTGAATAATATATCCTACAATGCTCTTTTCTATATATTGTTTAAATAATAAATATATTGACTCAAGGAAAACAATATCAATTGAACGCAAACTCATGATTCATGAGTATTACATTGGAAAAACTATTCAAAGCATATCTCTTTGAAATACCTCAATGACCAAATATATTTTGTTGTTTCTTTTTTCAATTTCAACAAATACATGTCTTAAATATACTTTAAGAGAATGATTATGCATCTCATTAATCAGAGTCAACGTTCTTAATCTATCCATCTCCCTAGTTCCTTTGTAGTGAAAATAGACATCTTATTTTATTCATATCGGTTTAGCATTTACTTTCAATATTAACTACTTTCTTATTTCTATATTGACTGTAACCTCTAAAACAAACTTTACTCCTTCCTGCTTCAAACGAAATTATTATAATCACAACATTGTAATATCTTTGTAACCCTTCTTAATCCACCGTGATATGCAGAACCCTTCTTAATCTATGCAGATATACCGAATCCACCATGATATGCAGAACCGTCGATTTCTTTGTAGATTCTCGTTGGTTCTTATGTAAGAAATATGTTATTATTTAAGAAAAAAGAGAATCCATAGGCGTAGGCGCGCCTACGAGCATGGGGGAGAAGTGAGAAAGGGAGTACTCATGGAGCTTACCTTCTGGTGGCTGTGGTGGCGAAAGACCGAGAGCGAGAAGGAGAGGCGTTTGGGTGACCGAGAGAGAGAGAGAGAGAGAGAGAGAGAGAGAGAGAGAGAGAGAGGATAGAACGCGCGTAGCAAGTCTAATCCAAAATAGGACTGAGTTTTAGAATCTTTCCGTCGCCACTGATACTGCAATGCGCTGGTGATTACGCAAGCGTGAGAGCGAGGGGGGAGAGAAGAGAGTATCATGAAGTGCCCTAAGTCTTGCATGAATTGGGTTATTCGTAGTTACTCCGCTAATTCCCTCGGATCTCTTGTTGTTGCTGCTGCCCTCCCCAATTCGCTGGAGGCTTCTTTTGCAGGGAATAGCTGTGCAATTTCATCGGGTAACAATGCCTACCAAGTGTTTGCGGAAAGGTTGATATATCTGTTCAAGCGCTGCACGGATCTGAAAAGCGTGAAGATGATGCACGCTCACCTCATTAAGGCCGGATTCTGCCAGAATGTGTTTGTGGTGAGCAACATCATCCTCTTTTGCGCCGAAGCCTCACCGCCTTCGGAAGCCATGGACTACACCCTTTCGGTGTTCAACTAGATGAAGAATCCCGATGGTTTTACTTGGAATACAATGATCAGGGGATTAGGAAGAACAGACGACCCGGTTAGAGCCCTTTTGATCTACCAAAGGATGCAGGCGGCGGCAGTGGCCATTTCACCAGATAATTTCACCTTTTCCTTCTTGCTTAAGGTCTGCGCGCAGCTGCCATCGCTTGCGCTAGGTGGCCAATTGCATTCTGCGTGTGTGAAGCACGGCGTGGAGTCCCATGAGTTCGTTAGCAACACGCTGGTTCACATGTACGCTATGTGCGGAAGAATGGAAGAAGAGCGGAAATTTTTCGATGAAATGCTTCAACGGGACGTGATCTCTTGGAACACCCTTATTGACGGATACATCCACTCTGACCGGCCAGAAGAGGCCTTCCCTTTGTTTCAGATGATGCGAAAAATGGGCACGGCGCCTGACGAAGTTACGTTGGTAGTACTCCTCTCAGCGTGCGTGAATACCGGCTCTCTGGGTCTCGGTAGATCTATTCATTCCATTGTAATTTTGTTGGGCCATGACAAGTCTGTCCCAATCCAAAACACGCTGATTCATATGCACGCTAAATGTGGGAAGATCGACGATGCACGCCGGATATTTTACCAAATGCAGGGGAGAAACCAAGTCTCATGGAATTCAATGATTCAAGGGCTTGCCTTCAATGGTCATGCCGCAGAGGCCTTAGAGGTCTTCTCGCAGATGGAGATGGAGACTTGGCAATCACCCCTGGACGATGTAACTTTCCTGTTAATTCTCTCTGCTTGTAGTCATACAGGCTTAGTGGATAAAGGGAAGAAACATCTATATGACATGATAAGGAAATACAAGTTGAGACCGAATGTCAAGCATTATGGGTGTGTAGTCGATCTCTTGGGGAGGTATGGGCTGGTGGATGAAGCTTATGAGTTTGTACAAAGCATGCCAGCAGAATCTAGGAATGCAATCTTATGGAGGACTGTGTTAGGAGCTTGCCGGGTTCATGGGAAGCTGGAACTGGCAGAATGCGTGAGGAGGCATCTCCTTGATCTTGAGCCCGATCACAGTGGAGATTATGTACTTCTGTCTCATGTGTATGCAACAGAGGGGAGGTGGATGGATGCTGTCAAGGTGAGGCAAGATATGCGGGACAGAGGGGTGCAGAAGTCTGAACCTGGGAATAGCATCATAGATTTGGCTCCTAATGTTGAATGCAGCATCTGAACATCTTCAGTAAGAGTCTGTTTGGGACCAAAGGTGCATCATGGTTTCAAGTCTTTCGATCAATGCCTCGACTGTTTATTAGTGGCAGTTTTGCAAAGACTTGTTGGGATGGTTGACGGACAGTACACCAATGCGATATCGGTGCTTCCCGTGTAGCTGAGCTGTGGCTCGGTCCCAGAGACGGCGGCAGTGGTGCAAGGTGTTTAGGATGTTTCAATACCATTGAGAAGCAGTGGCTTTTGTGACAACATTCCGTGGGATGGTGTTGCCAAAACATAACTGGTTGTGACCTCCAACCATTGTGCTTTAGCATTGCTCCAAGATGCATGATAGCCCTTTGAAGCTAATCCACTTTCCATGGAATGCCATAGCAATGCAAAAGTAATGGTGGCTCCTAAACAATCAACTGGTTTGACAACACTATGAATATGAAAATATCGGGAATACATGAAAACCCTGTTTCCATCTCAAAACCTTGTAGAATTTGCTTGTGTGTCTAGAACAGAGGTGTGACATTATTGTCTTCTACCCCTTTCTTCAAGCAACTTTTTCAGCTTGCTCGGCCTGATTAGCCATGGAGGGACTCTCAGTACAAAGCTTCTATGCTCTTGTTTGAGTGTCTGTTAAAAGGCATGTCATAGCAAAAGAAGAAATGCTGGAAATCCTGGATCTTCTTGGCCTGGTGGCGACTATGGAGCGACTGTGGAATGATCTAATGCATGAATCTTTCATGAAGAAACCTGGACTGTGAAGTCCAAGCGTCAATCTGTTCTCTTTCGTGTTTCTTGGATCAGTTGGTTTGACTTCAGAAAAAGCAAAGTCCATCTGGTTTATATGCATTACCCCAGCAACTCTACAATATCATCATGGTACACGTTCGACTTGCTCTCTTTATATTTCTTCATTCTCAATCTGTACGTACCTGTTTTCTATCTTATTTTCTGTTTCTTTAGTTTATTTTGTTCCTTCCATAGGAAAGATTTATTATATTCTACTACCAGTAGTATAACAAAAATCCTTGCTCCAGCCTGCACCCACCGTCTAGATTATCATGGAGTCTGCCAATATGTTTTTCCTTTTTCAGCAAGAAACATATTGGGAATGAAGAAGTTAGTCCCACTACATTGCCGCCCGAATGTAGTGAAAAATTTTCAAAGAGGGTCTCCGCATTTTGATTATGGACGGATGCAGGGGGTAAGGAAGCTAGTCCTAGATAATAAGATTCGTATTGGTTCTTGGAATATCAGAACATTATCGGGTAAGCTAATGGAGGTGGTAGATACTATGATTCGGAGAAAGATTCATATTCTATGTTTACAAGAGACAAAATGGGTTGGAGAAAAAGCAAAGGAGATAGAGGATACAGGTTTTAAATTATGGTACTCAGGTAAAGAAAAGGCCCGAAACGGAGTTGGTATTATCATAAATAAAGATTTAAAGGAGAGTGTAGTTGACATACAACGATATGGTGACCGAATCATGACATTGAAATTAGTGTTAGGAGTAGAGGTTTTGAATATAGTTTGTGCTTACGCACCCCAAGTAGGACTTGAAGATAGTATAAAGACAGTTTTTTGGGAAGAGTTAGATAAGGTGTTTCAAAAGATTTCACAAAGGGAGATGATTTGTTTAGGAGGAGATTTAAATGGACATGTCGGTAAAGAGGCATTAGGATATCAAGGGATTCATGGAAACTTTGGTTATGGGGATATAAACGAGGAAGGTAGGGAGATTTTAAATTTTGCTATGTCATTTGATCTTTTTATAGTCAATACAATCTTCAAAAAACGAGATGAACATTTAATTACTTATAAGAGTGGCTTATCACAAACACAAATTGATTACTTTATTTGTAGAAAAAAAGATAGAGCGTGTTGTAAAGATTGTAAGGTAATTCCACGAGAAAGCTTAACCACCCAACATCGACTTTTAGTTATGGATTTACAAATAAAAAAATGGACAAAGAAGAAAAGAGTGCATCGAGCTATTCGGACTAAATGGTGGAACCTCAAAAGCGAGAAAGAAGATATATTTAAACAGAAAGTCCTTCAAGGAGATGTTTGGAATTATGTTGGCACACCCTCTGATATGTGGAACAATATGGCTATACATATTAGTAAAGTGGCGAAAGATGTGTTAGGGGTATCTAAAGGAGGTGTACCGGCACAAAAAGAAGCTTGGTGGTGGAGTGAAGTAGTACAAAATAAAATCAAGGCAAAGAGGGCATGTTACAAATTACATTATGCTAACAAAACTAGTGAAACTTTAGAAGCTTATAAGAAAGCAAAGAAGGAAGCAAAAAAGGCCGTTAGTGAAGCAAAAGCTAAGATTTGGGAGGACTTATATAAAAAACTCAACTCAAAAGAGGGTGAAAGAGATATTTTTAGGATAGCTAGGGCTAGAGATAAGAAAACTAAAGATCTTAATTATGTTAGATGCATAAAAGGCGAGGATGAAAAAATTCTAGTGGCAAATGATGATATAAGAAATAGATGGAAAAACTATTTTTATAATCTTTTTAATGAAAATAAAGATGTTAGTATTAGTTTAGGAGATTTAGCCAAGTCAGAAAAGTATATAAACCACAATTTCTACCGACGTATTCAAAAGAATGAAGTCAAAGAGGCTCTTAAACATATGAAGAGTGGTAAATCGGTAGGACCAGATAATATTCCTATAGAAGTTTGGAAAATACTATGAGAAATAGGAATCACTTGGCTCACAAGACTATTTAATGAAATATGGAAAAACCAAAAGATGCCCGAGGAATGGAGAGCAAGTACACTTATACCCGTATATAAGAACAAGGGAGACATTCAAAATTGTGCGGATTATCGAGGTATCAAGTTAATGAGTCATACTATGAAATTATGGGAAAGAATTATCGAACGTAGGTTAAGACAAGTATCAAGTACAACAGAGAATCAATTTGGATTTATGCGAGGTAGATCTACTATTGAAGCGATTCACCTTTTGAGACGTCTTATGGAACATTTTAGAGCAAAAAAGAAAGACTTTCACATGATATTTATTGATCTAGAAAAAGCTTATGATAGGGTACCGAGGGAGATTCTTTGGAGAACTTTGGAAAAAAGAGGTATCCCATTGACATATATTAACCTTATAAGAGACATGTATGATGGTGCAAAAACATGTGTGAGGACTCATGAAGGAACGACAAACTTCTTTGAAGTTAATATTGGGTTACATCAAGGATCAACTTTAAGTCCATACTTATTTATAATGGTGATGGATGAGTTAACAAAACATATTCAAGATGAAGTACCTTGGTGTATGTTATTTGCAGATGACATTGTATTAGTGGAGGAGTCTAAGGAAAAAGTTAATAGAAAATTGGAACTATGGAGAGAAACATTAGAAAACAAAGGCCTCCGACTTAGTAGAACAAAGACAGAATATATGGAATGTAAGTTTGATCATTTGGCTACTTCAGAGGACATAGAAATTAAAATTGGCATACATTGCATTCCCCAAAAGGAAAGTTTTAAATACCTAGGGTCAATTTTTCAAAGTGATGGAAGAATTGATGGAGATGTTACACATAGAATTAATGCTGGTTGGTTAAAATGGAGAGGAGCATCAGGTATTCTTTGTGATAAGAAGATACCATTAAAATTAAAAGGTAAATATTATAGCGCAGCAATTAGGCCTGCCATGTTTTATGGTTCTGAGTGTTGGGCAGTTAATCATCAACATGTACAAAAGATGTCTGTGACAGAAATGAAGATGTTGAGATGGATGAGTGGTCATACAAGAAAAGACCGTATACATAATGAGGTTATTAGAAACAAATTAGGAGTGGCACCAATAGAGGATAAAATGAGAGAACATCGTTTAAGATGGTTTGGACATATAGAAAGAAGATCAAAAGAAGAACCTGTAAGAAGGTTAGAAAAACTAAATTTGGAAAGTATTAAAAGAGGTAGAGGACGACCACAAAAGTGTTGGAAAGAAACAATAAAGAATGATCTAGCTTATTGGGAGTTCACTGCTAACATGGCACACGATAGGGATCTGTGGAAACAAAGAATCCATGTAGCCGACCCCGTCTAGTATGGGAAAAGGCTTAGTTGTTGTTGTTGTTGTTGTAGCAAGAAACATGCAACTGGTTAGTTGACAATAAACTTATCATACTTTTACCTTTTGATCACACTCGTTTTCTAATTGGAGGTAAATCAACTGATTCACATGACTTCTCTAGTGCCTTTATTTTGCTCTGCATGGCTTCCCATCTGGGAACTTGCATTGCCTCCATTCACATGAACAGGAATGGGATGTTGCTCAGCATTGGATACAAATCTTACATTAAGTTTTTGAAGTACAAGAATGAGTTACAAATTGGGCAGTAGGATGAGAGGTACAAACTCATCCATTGACACCCATCTGAAAATTGAGAGACTTTTTAGCTGCCAGGATTGTTGTCAGGGGCTTTCCCCAGCGTTTCAGTAAAAACGAGATGAGGTCTATCCATATGAAAATTGGTTGATTTTTTGACTTCCACGATTGCTCTCTGGGGCTTTCCCCAGCATTTCAGTAAAAAAAGAAATCAGGTGCTGTAGATTGTGACTTTAGCTTAACATGCATCCATAAGCTGTTTTGCAAATTCTCCTATACAGCTTTCCTTCTTTATTCTTATATTCAGATGGACATTGGTCAAATGTATCAGAAACGTTCTTAACATCAGGTTCTTGCTGATAATATTGATCACATTCTACATACATGAAGAATCAAATGGAAGACAGAAGTGTAATAATAACTATTTATTCCAAAATATTACAAAGAAAAGAAGAACAATCTCGGATTAGGAAAGGCCAATGAAAAGCACATTTACTCGTACATTGGTTCCCATTCACTCTCAAACTTTCAAACAAGAGCACGTGGATTGTGCATAACAGCCTCTACCTTTTAGCAGACACCAACTAATTCACAATTTCAAATACTTGTAACACATACATCCTTTTCTTTTTTGCAGGGGTGAGGTAGAGAAAGGTCACCTGGACTTGGTTCACACGGTGCTAGTGCCTGGAGGTGGCAATGCCAGATATTAGTGAGCAGGATAAATATGACAACCACAACAAATGAACCATGGGAGATCCTAATGCGCCATCCACGCATCCGCAAACAGAGTCGAACTGTTGGCATATCGTGAACCAGCTGGTCTTGTCATCTCCCTCATCGGCTAGAAACAGAATAGCTGCAGATGAAGTCTTGCAGATACCTCTGAAATTACTAGCACCATCATTGCATTACTAAGAAGAAAGAAGAGGCGAGTTAAATGGTTCCCGTCTCAGGATAAAGTTAGATAATCAAATGTTTATACATTGTTCTATTTGAAGTTAGATAAGTTCATCCACTGGCAGAGGTAATAGCATTTTCTGCCTGCTTATAATATATTATTGGGAATTCTTGGGTACCCGAGGAGTGTATACTCCCGGATTACCGCCACTTGATCGCTGGTGGTGGATCATGGTTGATCAGACAGCTAGGACCCGGGAGTATATACTTCTGGAGTATCATAGCATAGAGGCTGAATATCTAGATGAATATTGCATGTTTTTAGTTAATGTTACGTAATATATGGTTTTGAAACTTTGATGTCATGTAGTTTTAGATAACGATGATATGCAGTTTAGTTTGAAGTTGGAAGTTTGAAACTTTGATGTTAATCTTTTAGAGAGATTGGTAACTCTTTTTCCTTGAAATCATATGCATGTTATTTATTATTGGTCATACGCATGTTAATTTTTCCAAAGTTAGTTTGTTGAACGGTAAGACTTTTACGATTAATGTTGTTACTGAATGGCTTTATTATTGGTAAGCCTTTGATAATGTTGGTGTTCGACGGTTTCTTATTTGTTATTTGTTAGATGGATTAATGTTATTATTTGCAAGCCTTTGATTGATGTTGTTGATTGTTTGATTGTTAATGTTGTTAACTTGTTAGTAGTCATATGCATGTTATTTTTTGTAATTTTAGGATTTTTTGTCATGTAAGAATACTTATTGACTTCAGTTTTTGGTAAGCATAGGTTAAAGTAGAATTTTCTGATTTTTTGTTTCCAAATTCTTTTGAGGTTGTTAAGTTTTTCTAAAAATAAAAAAACGATACGGATATGCTATGTATGGCTGATATGGATCGGCCGTATCGTGTCTGGGGCCGAGCGATACTCCCCTCGTATTGCCATGCACACAGCGCGCTGCATGCTTATTTCAAGAAATTGCCTAATGAATGCTTGTGTTTCATTTTTTTAAAAATTACTTGTAAATACGCATTCAGAGCATGATCTCACTTGGAAGTAGACATGTTGGATTCCGGTTAGCCTGGAACCTACAACCGTAATTATTGGTTCTGGGCTGCTTCTGGTTTTAGTCTGGAACCGGTAATCATTAAAAAAAAAACCAAACCAGCAGTTTGGAACAGCAGGTTCTGGTTTGGATCTGATTCACCTTGTGTAAAAGGTGAAACCAGAACCAAACCGAGTGAACCCCAGTTTTGTGTCCAGTTCTAGTTTTACTGGTTTCAGGTCTAGCTGGTTTGGTTCCAATTACCGGACCAGTTAGGAACCAGCCATGCCTACTTGGCAGGGCTCGACTTGCGTAATGTAGTCCATGAGTTCGATTCTTGGGGCATGTATATCTAACTTCGGCCTGTAAAAAAAATATAAATATAAAAAAGTCCGTGAATTTGTCATTTTAATAATGCTTTATAAAAGGAAATAGTTTTTTTATTACTTGGTAAAACAACAATGGCTCGACCTAGCAGCTTTTTGTAAGCATAAACATAATGTAGTGTGCCAAATAAGCTCCGAGTTCAGTGGGGAAGCCTCAAATGAATCTTCCACAATGGTCGCTAACTGGCCACTCAACTCTGACCCCCATTCTGAGAAAAAGAAAGTTAACTGTATTCAACGAAAATTTTGAAAAAGGCGAAATGGAGACCAAACACAGATCGTTTATTTATGATCGCCAAACAATTTTTCTCATGCAATATGCGAAAACACATTCTGACTAATCTGATAATTACAACTTAGACTACTGTTTAACATTTTTTCCCTGGCAACTTAAGAGAATCCAATCTGATTATCCTAGATGTCTCAAACCTTCTCCCTAGTTAGCGTTTAAATCTTGTTGTGTAAAATTTGTCATCATAATTGTTGATGCTAACAAATTGAGAGGGGGTTAAAATTTAAGAGGGTACGTAGCAAGCTTTCAAAGATCTTAAAAAAAGGAAATATCAGTTTTAAGTTGTAAGAAAGTATGAAAAACTAGATTTTAAAAGTATTAAAAGAGGTAGAAGACGGCCACAAAAGTGTTGGTAAGAAACAATAAAGAATGATCTAGCTTATTGTGAGTTAACTGCTAACATGGCACATGATAGGGCTATGTGGAAACAAAGAATTCATGTAGACGACCCCATCAAGTATGGGAAAAGGCTTAGTTGTTGTTGTTGTTATCAGTTTAAGTTCATGGAGAAAACGAGTCTCGAGATATAAAATAATGGTGGTGAAAGCTGGTAAACCATAATATATGATAATGTGATGCAAAAACAACATTTGAGAAGTTGAAAATCGTGTACACAAAAAGCGGATTCAACTCGTGTTGTTTCGAGGGAGGTGTATAAATAGCAATTGTAATGTTAACGTAAGAGATAAAATCAATCACATTGCAATTCCTTTTGTTCATAGCAAAGTTCTTTTCAGTTTTATGGAAGAGTAGATGTAACTTGGCTTATTGACGGTTCTTTTAACGTGACATCGTTACACATTGCTTATAAGTAGTCCTAGCGTAATTCTTCCTCATTTTATCATTTTCCTTGTGTAAAAGTATGGTATCAACGGCAATAAAGATACACTCAACCAACTCACTTTTACTGCGTTAAGCCTCACCCATTCTCTACTTTAAGAATGAGGGGAAGGTTCTCTTTCTCTAGCATCTCCATATCACGTCTAACTCAAACCAGCTGATTCTCGTGTCATATGAAGTGTCATCATTCTTGACAACAATACATTTTTGGCATGCTCCGTGGGACTCGAACCCACCGGGCGTCAATAATATTTTGCTTTGTGGCAATACCAAAGCTTAGGTGCTTTAAATGTAATTTCTGAAAGTTTGCAAGTTATGTTGTTAATAGCTGATTGGCTTGGCGTCCTTTGGCAATTACCTTTGAGTAGCGACCATTCACTTTTCTCGTATTGGAACCCCGACTATACAAACTAGAAGACAACTGGGTTCTTGTTAGGAGTTGTGTGGAGGAAGAAGATGATAATGGCAGAAGCAAATGCTATCATAAGTTTGACAACGGCGTCAATCCCGTCTCTCCTTCATCCCCGTCTTCGGCATTTCACAAACTGCTCTGTAAGTTTTACAGATTTTAACAGTGATTTCAATTGCTTCACGGGCACGTCGATTCACCCATGGAAGGGATTCATATGTAAGAAGAAGATTCATTCGCTCACGTAAATCTTTTTCAGACCGCTCATCGATGAGAATTGGATTATCTTAAGCTCCAAGAATCAATTCTCTACAACCCAAACCTATTGATGGGTAAGCTGAGGCGATCCATACAGTTTCAGTTATGGATCCCCTCGCCTGAATTTCACCCAACTGAAGTTCGTTTCGCACCGAAATTTTTTTAGGCCTGTCGCTGGCTAAAATTGACGCTAAGTGAATCTGTTCTGTGGATGTTTCAGCGGGGAATGATTGGAGTTTTGGAGTTGATTTGAATTCTAACAAATTAAGAATCCAAATCAAATTGACGGAGAAACAAGCTCCTTTCTTTATATTAGTACCAATTCCAAAGGTTCCATCCTATGCAAATCACTTTTTCTCGGCTACCATTTAGTTTGCAGGGAAGCACTCAAACTGCGGATTGAGCAAGATCAGCTGGCTTCTTAAAGTGAGTTCTGGTGCAAGATTTAAGAAAATATTCAAAATTACACGTACATACGTAGAAGCTGGTGTATGCAGACCGATAGAAATCGTGCCTCACAGTCTAATAAAAAGAGATGAATGGTTCGCATTGGAAATCGACAGAAGCTTGGTTTTGGTTTTGCATTCGTGATTCTAGTGCATTTTTCGACTTAGAATGGAGAAAGAGGAATTGGAAGGGCAGAAAGGTGGAGAATGCATTCGTTTATAGATTAGCCATTATTGTCAGTTCTGGTTCAGTATATGGAAGGTGAAAGGGATGTTATCCTTCACAAAGCAGTTTGGCATCTCAGCGACGACACTCTCAAGAACATATGTAAGCACTCTTTCTTCTTTTTTACTACGGGAGGTCAAATCCTTACTCTCACGCACACATGCATGTCCTGTGGATCAAACTCACCACCTGCATCATAGGAGTCAGAGAGCCCTGGCAGATGAGCTAACACGCTGCTTTCTGTAAGCACTCTTTCTTTGAACCTCATGTTCGATCCGGTGGCCAGCATCCTTTAACGGATGGAGATGAAATGAATGAACAGAACAGAGTCGGGTACATATTCCGGTCATTAACTAGTTTCAACCTAGCCAGGCATGAAACAAAGACAACCCCAGTTAGATAATCTGAGCAGTATTTGCTTGTTAAAGTTGAGTTTTAGGACTTAATCTGACTGTTTGGCTACATGTAAACCCAATTTGTTTCTCTCTCACACGAGTATTATTTAGAAAGTTATAAGAATATGTTAAAAATTATAAAAAACATTCTTATTACACTCATATCTCCAAAAATTAAAAGGCAGACATGTCAGATGTTGCACTTTCCAATCTCTCTCTCCTTGACATGAAGTAAATGGTTGCAGATACACTCTACATCATGATTATCTGTTGGGGCTGCTGTTTCTTTGGATCAGCCAAGGTCTCTCTCCGTTACACTGAAACACACCCACAAGATAGTATCACCTCCCTTCAGTTTGAGTCATGCTGGAACTGACAAAAAAACACATGTTGCTTCCTATATCTGTATTAATATCTATCTTAGAGGAAAAGCCTAATATGCTTGCCATGTTACATGCTTACTATATCCTTATCATCAAGACAAAGTCTAGTATATACTTCCTTTTAGATTGTCCTTGATTCACGTGTGTATTTTTATTATTTTATTATTTTTTATCTTGATTGAGTGGTTGAGATTTGTAAGGATAAACAAACATATTAACACACCCTAATATATAGTTGCATTTTGATTAACACCCATTGGGAATCAAAAGCACTAGTTGTGGTGACTTGATGATTTGGTGCTTTGCAGGACCCATATTACGATAGCGAACAATACAGGAAAGATGGGGGAGATGGAACCGATTACTGGACTTATGAGAAGGTATACAATATATGGGAAATGCTTCTGTTTGGACACCTAAGGCCAATTTTTTCCTTTATTTACTTCACAATTCAATCTTAAGGCAGACACCTAAGCCTTGCTTAGATGAACGAAAACTAGAGCAATTCACATAATTTCTCCAAAGCTCTACTGCCTATCTTGGTCTGAAATTATGGCAGATCAAAGTAAATTAGGTGCCTACTATTATGAAGTTTACTAACAATCATGTATTATGAGCGTCTAAAGAGACATTTAATAATATATTTATGATTACCTACAGCAAGAGGATGTTGAAGAGGCAGCAAGAGCACAGCTATGGAGGGAGGAACTAATAGAGGAGATTGAGCAAAAAGTAGGTCTAAGGGAACTTGAAGAAGCTGTCAAGAAAAAGCAAGAAGAAATTGTTAAGCGAATAAATTTTATTGACAAAAACTAGTTCTTACCATTAATATCACATTGATTGTATGTGTGGTAGCTCTTCAGTGATAATTTTCAAGATTTCATCAGGCCGTAAAGCCAGTTGAACGTGCTCTGGTCGAGCTGCGCTTTTCAAGGCTTAGCTAACTAGTTTTTCATCTATTTATGGCTTCTCATTTTCAGAATAACAATTTTAAATCGAAAAAAGCACCAAAGTCGCATTTATACATCTATAAATAAATATATGTAAACCTCGCAGCCAGAGCATTGAGCTGAAGCCTTAACTCCCACGTTGCAGTAGCGAGTTCTATTCTCCAGGGGATGCATGTGGTGCATGCTTTTGTGGGTGTGTAAGGCTTTAGCCTCTCTTTATACCAAGAAGAAAAAGGTAAGGCTCGGTCAAGCTCACGAGCAACTAGAGCTAAAGCTTGGCTCTCTCACATGGTGACCTCGACTCAAGCTCCAAGTGAATTCCAGTTTATCATCGAATAGCTCTATCTTGGTTCACTTGGACCTCTAGGATAGGACAAGTTAATAGCAATATGTGCCATAAGTGTTTAAGGAGTGGTAAGAAAAACAGGGAATCATAGAGCATGTCCAAAGGAGATGTGGAATCATCATCTGCAGCTTATAAAGAATAAATTAAATATCAATTACTTAAATAAAAAAATGTAGAAAACCTGTTTCAGCCACCATTATGGACTTGAGAATTCTTTTTACAACTGAGAATCAATA